>JZKD02S1679046.1:40913-96313 GCA_000966675.3 Picea glauca
CTTCTTTTGATAGACATATTTAGTATAAATAGGAGTCGAGGGTATGAGAACCCTAGCTTGGAGATTATTGTAATAGAGCTCTGCTCGACTGGAGGTTGCCCCCTCGAAGAGGCCTATGAACATTGCTCTAAGAATCAAAGTGTTATTTCTGTTGTTATTCTTATATCATTTCAGTGTTATTGTGGTGAATATTCTAGTTATATTGTTATTATTCTGCCATTTCTAACATTTTATTTATGTTCTGCATACTTTTTATATCTTGTATATTACAGTGTACTACTGTCAGCCTACGACGTCATTCTAAAAACATGCATTGTAGAGGAAGAAATTAGTCATTTTATTCATGTAAAAGATTATTTTGAGATTCTGAACACATGTTTGTAGAATCATCATTAGAGTGACCAAAATAATTTGTAACTGAATGCCCCCCAAAGTATGAGGTTGGAACTTGTGACAGCCGAAATACTTTGTAAAATGATTGTGTGTGTCGGGAACAAAGATCGCACCAATCGAGAACCTGCAAACAATCAAGCATCTGCACAATATTACACCATTTCTGAGATAGGCATTCTCATGCTCAGACTACAAATGATTTGAATCATAAATGTCAGTGATGGCCACCAATTATACACTGTGGATCCATGTCATCAAGACGATACATAGCGACCAATAATACATTGTGGATCTATGTGTTAACAAACTTGAAATCAAGACATAGCCACGAGACATAAAAAGTGGATCTATGTGTCAATACAAATTGTAAAATAATCCATCGCAACCTGGACCAAAATAATAAGATCCAGGGTCTTCAATCCCGTCCTATGTAAGTACAAATCTAACCATGCGATTACAGGTGCTGAAGTCGAACATGTTAGAAACCACTTGATTACCGGTCATTGATGAAAATCGTTAACAAGTGCAGGGGAAATAACCATTGATGTTAATGAATCCCAAGGTACTTTAGTATAATCCAAGGAATGTGAATAAATGAGCTGAAGTCGAACACTCGAGGGAATCTTCCGATTAGGGACCAATGATGTGAATCTTTTTTCGAAAGCGAAGAAACCTGTCATTGAGGCATGCAGGATCTAAGGTACTAAATGATTTCTAAGTCTTGTTCCTGGATGATGAGTTGAAGTCAACGGGAAAAACCTCATCACGGGAGGGCCTTGATGTATTCGCCATCAATGACATGAAATAAGTAACATATTTAGAGTAGATCAAAGTATGAAAATGATTTGAAACTAACATAGGGAAGGCCGACATGGTAGGAATTGACAATTGCAGATGGCCGACTCGATAGAGGGCTTGTTTGGACTTCTCTTGAACATATGAATGACACAAAAATAGTCTTGGCAGCATTGACTCAAAGACAACCCAAGATATGAACTTGCAAAAATTTAGACGAGAGACAAATGGATTTCCCAACCCGGATTCAAATTATGAAGCGGGGTGTCATGTTCAAGAGCGACTATTACTGCCACTAATACAAATACAGAGACACATTTCTTTCCCAAATTCCCCCCCACCATTTCTGGTGAGTACCTCTTTATTTTTACGCAAGCTTGAGGAGGATAACATATGCTTGTTGATGTAAGCTCCTCCTTCGGACGAGTCCCTTATAGTATGTTTAACGAACCCTAAGAAGGAGTGGTTTGGTCCCATATGGGTCTTTCGATGTTTGTTTAACAAGTCCAAGGATAGAAAACTCAGGGGTTTTTCATGTTTATAGAGTCTGAAAAACACTTAAAGAGAACTCTCTCAGTTCCTTTTTCGTAAAATAGTTTGATAAGACCAAAAAAGTGATAAACTATCACCCATCAAACGTTTTTTCATATACCTTTTACGAGCGTGAAAAGAACAAGGTCGCTCGACAATCTTTTCATTTTTTAAGGAGCGTGAAAAGTGCTTAAAGGGTACTCCATGAGTTTCACTTTTTGTGTTACCATGACGAGTACTAAAAGATGACAAAAGTATACTCGGTTGTGTTCTCATCGTTTTTCGAGCACGAGAAGGAACAAAGACTAGGCTCGAGGATTTTTTGAAAAACCCTAAAAAAGTATATGTATATGTTGCAAACAGAAAAACCAATCACGAAAAAATATCCATACTTCATTGTTTAGGACCCTAGTTCCTCCATCTGTGAGAAAAAAAAATACTCACGAGACTATTAGACCTTTAGGTTTTGATAAAAATGCATTTAAATAATATAAAATATTAATAGAAAAAGTAAAAGTGAAATAAATAGGGGTAAAACTCTTTTTACTATTTCATTTACATTTTGTCCAAAACTTGCCTATAAATAGGCGACCATTCAACGAACGACTTCCGTCAAAACGGTAATCTCTTCATCGTCTTGCTTTTCATCGGATTAAATTTCATTTTTAATGGTTTAAAAAGGTTTTTTGAGTGAAATTTTGGTTGGTAGGTGCGCGCTGGGGCTGCCGCAGGTGACCAGTATCAGGACCTGCGGAAATCAACGATTTCCACAGGCGCCCTATGGCTCAGTTGCGGAAACCCCGCATTGTCTTCAAGCTCTGCCTGCGGTGACCGAAAACCCAAAAAACTTTGCATGCTTTTAGCTAATAGAAATTTCCCAAAGTGACAAATGAGGATGCTAACACCCTTTTATTGTCACAATGAAGGTATTTGATCATCAAAATGTTGTAGTGGAGGGAGAGGGAGCACGAAGATGATGATCATGATGCTTTGAATGACCCAGGCACTGTGAATTCCCTCCGGCAATGCAGGCTATTGAAATTTTTTTAAATCTAGGGCATGAGAGCCCAACTGAGGCTACTGGAGTATCTAGTCCACATGTGGGATGTGGACCAACAGGTGTTTCATGTGGGTGCCCACGTACTATCCTTATATATTGAAGATATCTATTTCTTGATAGGGTTATCTCATCGTGGGTCTCATGTGACTTTGACAGGAGGTAGAGGTGGTGGTCTACCAATGAGCGAGTATCTTTGTCGATACTGTGATCCTGGGGCAGAGAGACGCAAGGGCAAAGTTGCCATCAGGGGTGTCCGGGATTTACCCCTCTGAACTATTCTTTTTACCATTGCTCATATAGCGGGGAGTGCATCTCCTCACATGGCCCTCCAAATCTATTTCCAATATGTCGTGGAGAGCATGGAACCTAGGGTGTTCAACTGGAGCGACAGATTCCTTCATAGCATGAAGACACAACTAAGAAAATGCAAGAATGGGGACCTAAAACAATTTGGGTATGGATCTATTTTAGTATATTTCTTCCTGGAAAGGATCCCCCCTTTACGTTTACAGGTAGAGTGGGTTATATCGGCTCCATAAGATCCAAGGATGAAGAGGTGGCGTGACCTTATGGCTCGGCATGTAGCGGGCCCCATTATCAAATACAATGATGTGTTTTTTGATTGGTTTAGGTGTCAGATCCTGATGGTGGACGATTACGCATATGTCGGTCTAGATTTCAAAGGCGACCTTGACTTGGTTCTACCTGAGAGATTTCAGTGGGGAGACTTGGGTAAGAAAAACATTTTTTTGTTTTATAATGTTTTTGTAAATTTTAAAATATAAGATGCTTTTTATGCTTTCAATCCGATGACTAATCAAAATCTTTTGTCAACGCAGATGTAGGGCCACACCGGCCTTCGGGTTCATCCCCTATTCAGAGACGAGGGGAAGCATCTGTGATAGTAGGATGGGATGTTGAAGACTATGAGGTAGCCGAGCAGAACTTAGAGGGATTGATAGCAGATATCCCGGACATCTCCATCAATGAGATTATGAGACGTTATTAACACCATACTGTGGGTGTTTCTGGTTCACTTAGTCAACTACTTATTAGGGTAGCACAGGCAGTAGTGTGATACCATGGGCAACATCCTTGATGCCATTTTGTAGAAGCCATAGGCTTCATATTTTGATATTTTGGTCTTCGGACGAAAAACACTCTTTTTTTGTAAAACACTTTTATCATTATATATATATATATATATATAAACATGAGGCTTCTACCGACTTACTTGCTTTAATGGGATTTGTGATTGGATTTTCATGTGTCTCAAATGTCTGTCTAACACATAATTAGTTAATGCATCTGTTAATGTATTTAGACATCTAGGAATATGTTGATATTCAATGTAATCGAAATAACGTTCCAAGAGCCAAATTCGTAGATATACCTGTAACAAAGTAGGATTTCGGATAGCATAGACATTACTTAGCTGTAGTACCACTAACTACGAATCAAGTCGTACAACCAGGTGCTGGATTCCAAGTGAAATAACGTCGGTCAACAATTCGATGACTGCACTATATTCCACGATATTATTAGTTGCACGACCGAGGCAAACACCGTGTAGACTGATTAACTCGTTCGTAGGTGCATAGATTGCCCAAGTAGTGGATGCTAAGTTCTGAGTACTATGACTAGCGCCATTGGTGAAGCCAATGTGGGGTAGTGAAGACACCGACATCTGGAAACCAAGCACAACGCAAGGTAAGCAGCTGGGGGTTGAAACCAAATAACAAAAAAGCACACACAAGTAGCGCACAAAAGTATGATATAATAAAAATACAAGCACTTGTGCAAAGATAACCTAAGAATAGTACTTCTTCAAGTAAAGCCCATTTATGGGTTCACTCAA
Source organism: Picea glauca (assembly GCA_000966675.3). NCBI lineage: Eukaryota > Viridiplantae > Streptophyta > Pinopsida > Pinales > Pinaceae > Picea > Picea glauca. The sequence goes on from JZKD02S1679046.1 coordinate 45,551, forward strand.
ATGAATGCCATCATAATATACTAACTCATAGGCTCCCTTCTCCAACACTTGTTTGACGATATAAGGGTCGTGCCACATAGCCTCAAATTTTCCGGCCCCTAGTCAATCACGATCTTGTTCATAGAGGAGAACTAGATCTCCTTCGGAGAAAACACATGGCTTGACATGCTTGTCGTATTGGGATTTTACACGTTTCTTCTGGGTTTCAATAACCAGGGCGACATCACGACGGGTTTCGTCTAATTGCATTAGATACAATAGGCGTTCTTCCTCAGTAGAGGTGTTTGGGAGAAGTTCAACGACTAGCTTCAAAGATGGGATCTCACATTCAATTGGCAGGACAACTTCGATACCATACACCAAATGAAAAGGCGTAAATCCCGCAGTAGACTTCACAGATGTCCGATAGGCCCATAATGCTGAAAACAACATCGTGTGCCAACTTGTCTTGTGAATTCCTATTATTCGTCGAAGCATAGTGATAAGAACCTTGTTTATTGCTTCAACTTGACCATTGGCCTGTGGATAGTAGGGGGTTGAGTTTTCATGATGAAGACCCAAATTTTCTGTAAGTTCAAACATCATGAAATTTCAAAAATGGCTATCGTGATTAGTGACGATAGCTTGCAGGATTCCAAATCGCGTGATGATATGATTGAATATGAACAGGGCTGCAGTTTTTTCGGTATTATCGAATGTAGGCATCGCCTCAACCCATTTCATGAAGTAATCCACGACTACAATGACGTATCCATGCCCCCCGACCAAGTGAGGGTTACATGTCATGAAATCAATGCCCCATTTTGTGAAAGGTCCAACGAAGACTGTAGGGTGTAAAGGAGTAGGATGAGATCTTATATTTTTATTGTATGTTTGACAGGCATGACACTTCTGGATGATAGTTATACAATCTTTAAACAAAAAAGGCCAGAAGCACCCTGCTCGTAAGATGTTTTGGGCATTGGCATACCCAGAGATATGACCACCACATGCTCCAGAGTGATAGTCATTCAAATATTTCTCAACCTCGTGAAAGGTGAGACAGCGTCAAAAATTAGAGTCAACACCACGGCGATAGAGAGTGTCATTGAGAATTATGTATTGATGGGCTTGATACAGTATGCGACAACGGTCTGTACTAGACAGGGTGGGCCATAAAGTTTGAGTCTCGAGATAAATGATAATATCTCCATACCAAGCATCATCATAACTGATCATAAAAAGGTATTCATCAGGTAAGGAATCCTCTACCACAGTTTCTGTCTCAACAAAGGGAAGGTTACATATAAAATTGGAAAATACAAAAGATTTCTTAGACTTAGCGTGTTCAAACTCTAAGTCGAACTCCTGGACAATCACTATCCATTTGGAGTACTTTTCCCCTAGGAATTGGCGTGTAAGGATATACTGCATAGGGTTGGAATCAGAAATAGTAGTGGTCTTGCGTAGTAGGATATAGTGACAAAAACGTTGGATAGCTTGAACAACTGCCAAGTCTAGTTTTTCCACATGTAGGTATTTGGCCTTGATATTCATGAGACATCAACTCAAATAATAAATTACATGCTCGTCGTTTGAATCATCCTCTTGGACTAAAACCATGGCAATGGTAGAGTCCGAAGCAACGAGGTAGAGGAAATAATCTCGACTATAATATGGTGGGAAAAGTAGTGGTGTTCGTGTTAGGGAAAGTTTCAAAGCTTCGAAGGCTTTGTTGGCAGTCTCGTCCCATACAAATTCATAACCCTTCTTCAATAGTCGAGTAAATCCTAGCGTTAACTCAGCATAATTGGGAATGAATCGACGCAAAAAGTTTGCCTTCCCTTGCAAACTTTAGAGTTGGCATAATGTAGAAGGAGGAGGTAGATTAAGGATGGCCTCAAACTTCAAAGGATCCACCCTAATTCCATGAAAAGACACAATAAAACCCAGAAGTTGGCCGAACTCCACACAAAAAACACATTTGTGTGGGTTTAAACGTATATGATAGTAACGACAGGTTTAAACATATATGATAGTAACAACAGTGAAGAAAAATGGCTCAGAGATGGGCCCGGTGATCTTGTCAGCGCATGGAATGGGTCGGTAAATCATCGAGATATGGTTGTACGATGTGCTTGATATCATGAAAAGCATACGACATGGCACGTTGAAAAGTCGCACCAACTTTCTTCAACTCGAAAGGTAGTCTCCGGTAGGCAAACGCACCCGAAGGAAAAATAAAAGCAGTTTTGTGTTGATCCGCGACTAAAATGTTAATCTGATTATAGCCGGAGAAACCATCCATTAAAGAGAAGATTTCACTCCCGGCGCAATCGTCGACAATCTGGTCAATGAAGGGGGTTGGAAAGTTGTCCTTGGGGCAAGCTTGATTAATGTCCTTATAATCGACACATACACGGATCATGCCTTTTTTTTGTTAACCAGAACTAGATTGGATACCCAATCAGTCAAAGCCACAGGATAGATAAAGCTAGCCTTGAGAAGTTTTTCGAATTCGAGCTTAATAGCAGTGACTTTACGGGGGTGGACTGGATGAAGTCTCTGCCGAACGGATTTAGCATCTGGGTAGGTCTTAATTTCATGCATAACGATATCGGGGTCAATACCCATCATCTCTTCGTAACTCCAAGCAAAAATGTCACGAAATTCCTGAAAAATAGCTTTATAAGTGACGAATTCATCATTGGAACATGCGGCTCCAATGTGAACATTTTCGACAACTCCAGGTTTAATGGATATGTCGAGAGGAATAGTGGGCGAAATGTTACTCAAGTTCCCTTCATATAACACATCGTGTGTGGACTTGTGAACAAAGGAAATGACAACAACGGTCGACGGAGTCGAAATCCGTTGGTAACTCTCTAAGGTGTGTTGTTCTAGGAAGAGAATGGAATAGTGATGCCTGTCATCCCATGAGGTGTCTTATATGGACATAACTAACATGATCATCTCGTCCGTAGGAAAAATAACGTGGAATGGATCGGGAGATGAATCATCAATAGAGGGAGTAGAAGGGGTTGTCGACTGAATGGATTGATAAGCGGATTCAACCAGACTTAAAGGCATTTGGTTGTCATAGCAAAGATAATCACCAGGCTTGGGTAATATCCATGGGTCAGAAGACATGGGGGTTGCACGAACGGAGGTGGAAATCATATTGATCGAGTCGACCAGAGGAGGTGGAATATCAGGTGGTGGGATTAGGAATGTACCCATCAAAGTTGAATCTTTTAGTAGACCCACACCGACATTTTCATACCCAGGAGGTGTCTTCGCAATAAAGGGCACGTTTCTAGTATGAGAATTAGAGTTGAAAAAGGCCAGTTGATCTACAGTAATGACTTTTCTTTGGCATGGAAAACGTACAACACAGAAAAGGGTAGACAGAATTGCGCGCATAGAATCAATCCAACTACGACCAAGTAAGAGGTTATATTTGAGAGGTGCATCAAAGACCTCAACTTAAACATTGACCGACTTTCCTTCCAACATAATAAACAACGAGGGAAGTACGTCGTAGGGCTTAAAGCCATAACCATTGAAGGCCTTAAGTGTGTTGTGTGATTCAGTTAGGGGAGGAGATCCAATGGATTTCAAACAACCAACATACATTATGCACATCGAGGCACCCTCATCAATAACGGTTTTACATATGTTCTTGTTCTCGACAACAACTTGTATCTGAAATGCCAGCTAAGGGGGTAGCCTTGGAATGTAATCTTCCAGGTCAAAAATTATCAAATTCGTATCCGTAGGATCAATTCCACCAATAGAATTTAATAGTGCCTTCCATTGAGCAGGACAACTTTGAAGGACTTTGAGAGATGACATCGCGGAGGGTGCTTGCCCCAGATGTTCTACAATACTGTAGTTCTGAGCAGCATTTGCATGAGGATTTAAGGCAGACTTTCAAACAACGCACTTTGGGGGAGGGTGAAGAATTGTATCGAGACTCAGTCGTTCGAGATGAAGATGACTGTTGGGATGTGAAGTCAATGGAGGCGGTTGAACCAACAAAGGTGGTATATCGCCAACTTTCTCCTTTGAGGAAGAGTAATCTTTGGCCCGAGTAGTAAGTGTAACGTCATTCTTTTTTGAATCACCGGTACACATAAGGACATAGTAAGTGGTGGAAGGAGAGGGTTGGTCATGGATGACCAATTGGGCATGTTGTTGAGAAGGGAAAGGTTGGGACAAAATGATAAGTGGGGGGGGCTTCGTGGTCCCTTGAAGGAACTTAGTGACCTCGACACGTCTTGGACAATCTTTCATGTAGTGATCATCACCACAAATAAGGCAAGGGTATCGAGGTTTGTGCTTATCCTTATCATCAACAGGTTGCATTTTGGCTTTCTCAGATTGTGAATTAGTTTTATCATCCTTATTCTTACCCTTTTCTTTTTTAGATTTATTTTTGCCGGAAGGGGTAGATTGAACTGAGTTAACCTCATAAGTTTTTTCGGTGGAAGGAGTAGGAGTCGGAGCACTTTGAACATTAGAAGCAGTAGATTTGGGATTGAGGTGAGTGGCTTGCGTAGATTGAGGTTGAGCATGGAAAGTGTCAATCACACCATCAGCTGCATGAGAAGCAAGAGGGGTAGTTGAGGTAGCGGTGGTAGAAGGATGAGGAGCATCAGGGATCAATTCGTAACGAGTGTCCATTTTCGAATAAACGAGATCTAAGTACTGATCGCGACAGATCACCTGCTCTTCAGTGACAACTCCACCCATGGAAATGTCACAAGAGATTTTATTCACGAATGATTTAGTGAACCATTCTGCAAATAACTGGCCAGGAAGGTCGAGTTTGATCAGATGTCATCTCTTGCGCCACTCATGGATGTGATCGGAAATATGAGTGGTCGAATTTTGCTTAAAGAAACTCAAAATCTCGGTTCTTGTTTCATAATGGATTGGCAATTGGTAATGTGTGAGGAAGGCCATGGCTAGGGTATTAAGGTCGGTGAATAAGCTTCGTGGTAATTCTATATACCACTTTGTATCTGAACCCGTAAGAGTTCGTTGGAAGAGCCACAACCAAATGGAGTCATCCATCAAAAACTTGGACGAACACCAAAGGTGAAAAGTCATGACATGGTTGTTTGGATATTCTCCCGGTTTACCGTCAGATTTGGGAATGTCAGACGGTATCTTGGCCAGTATAACGGGCCAATGGGGAGAATGTAGGATAGGGTCATTCAAGATTATAGACAAGTCGGGTAGATCCAAAGTGGCTAAAAAGGGTAACTGTCTATTCACATGAGGGTACTGGTGACTTTGGGGAGGGAGTCCCGTGGGTATACCAGTAGGATCATAAGCAGTCAGCATGTGAGGCGAAGGTCGTAACAGATTCAGACGTGCGTGTGGGGGCATGTAGCCCATAGGGTTGTACTTATTAGGGATGTTGCCTTGGAAAGGAACACTAAAATGAACGTTCGAACCCCAAATGGGATTGGAAGAACCGAGATATGATTGGCCTGAACTAGGGGGCATGAAAGAGATAACTTGAGGTTGTTGCCCTCCAGACGATTGCGGATTTCACTGGATGAGAAGTTTCCAATACTCGGCTAGTGATCCTGGAATATTCTTTCCATAGGGTGGGTTATATCCTCCAAGTGGGGGTTTTCCTCCAAGTGAGGATGGTTTCCCAATTTGGGTTTGACCTCCAAATTGAGTTTTCCCCCGAGGGTTATATTGCCCTCCAACATGAATCTGATAACCAAAAGTGAAAGATAGAGTAAATCCTCCAATTGGAGTGGATCCACCTGGGCCAAATCCTCCTAAAAAAGGCGGATAAGACCCTCCGGAGGGGACCTGGGAAGGTGTCATAATGGAACCGGAAGCAACACTGTACCCAGAAGAAGTAAATACTCCAGAAGGTCTAGATTGAACTTGGGTAGGAATAGGGATAGAAGTATTCAAAGCATTATACCCAAGACGAAGCGACGGGATGGGTCTAAACGAAAATGGTGTGCCAATGGGAGCTTGGCTAGCTACCGTATTCCCAATGGGAATAGTCGTAATGTGTGGGACCCTTGTGGAATGGGCCATCTAGAGAGGAATGGTTGAGATGGGACCAACTGTTTGCATGTTTGAACCAACGAAGAGATATCAATTTGTATGATTAAAGTGTTCTAGAGGTATCGTATAGGTAGGAGACGTCTCGGATAGTTTAGAGACGACAGGTATATCAACACCTGCCCCTAAGCTGTAAAGGCCCCGCACAGTGGTCGAGGTTCGAAATATGTCAGTGGTCCAAAACGGATCCTCGTTTTCAGGGTCATCGGTAAGAGGTCTGGATGTATTCTATAAGTGTCAACAACAAGTTCTCTGGATGAATTCAGTCAAAGAATACGTCTCTCGTATCAAGAAGGTATGCATAAAGCGTCTAGAGAATTAGAAACAATTCAAAAACTTTCTAAAGAGTCATCTCATTTCCACTTGTGACGGTATGTTGTCCTGGACCTCACTCTTGTTAGGAGAGCCCTCTGGTGGGTTAGGAAGCAAGGGTTGAGTAACCTTCGGATCTTCCGGGGGTAGTACTTGCATCCTACATGAACGACGTGGAGGGTCAATGTTGGCTGAGCCAAATATTTTATGAAAAACATCTATGGCCAACTATGAAAACAGACAACACTCACTAATAAAATCTAGGAATCAAACCAAACAAACAAAACCTTCTTCTTTCGAAGTCACTAGCTGGTGATGAAATCCAACGTCGTGAAGTCAAGAAAAGAAGGGGCTAGGCAAAGTGGGTGGAAAAGTTACATTGATGACCTACTTAACGGACTTACACCTTGGTGCAAGCTCCCACACATAATCGTGGGTATACCCTCCAAGGAGCCCGAGTGAGTCTGGCCAAAGTCAATTCCAGGTACCGTGAAGACTTGCCCCTCCACATTCACCTTGTGTAAGACCCTAAGAAGATAGGCAACTAAGGCTACCGAGAACAACAATGATGCCTGGGGAAACAATCGACAGTTCGATCCATGCGCAAAGGCAGGGTATCTAGCCCGAAATCAACTTGAGAGGCTTCCACTCATCATTGTGGGTATACCATTCAAGCGACCCCCATAATACGCACAATCTCTACATCGAGACCAACCAAGCAGGGTGAGTAACTCTGCCAGTCTCAATGCAACCTCAAGTTTGACCCTTGTGTGAGAAGGGCTTCCCGGGATAAAATGTTGCAAATGGATTTGAACACTCCCTATCACAAGATGCTATTGTGTGTTTTGTGCTTTGGAGAGTGTGTCTCACAGCCTATTCCAAAGCTCTAGCCTAGCTAATGTTGGTGTAAAAGATCCCTTGAAAATAAAAGTTACTAATTGAGTTTTAGATTTCACAAGGTTTTTAGAGGTTGTTATTTACTCAAGAGGGAGACGGTAATGAAACCAATGTTGTGTAAGAACTTGACCCAATAATATGCAAATAGAAATGAATGATGCAATCTTTCGCTCAATGAACTCTATCTACAATAGGGAGAAGGTATTTTTACGGAATGATGTAAGCTACGAAATGTACTTTCTTTGTCTCGAATGAACACAATTGCAAGCAACCATAAACAATGAAATTTCTCAATTTTCTCTTCTAAAATATTTTGAATGCAAAAAACTTCCTTATGTATGATTACTTAAAAGAATAAATGACTTTAAATTCTTCCTTTCTAAAACCAGATCTGGGGTATGACAAAGAAAGGACAAGTAATCCAAGAAAATCTATACACTCAACAAGCACCCAAATCAAACTTTCATTGAAGATAAAAGTAAAAATGACAAGAAAGTGTTTCACCAAATGCAAATGAAAAATGACTTTCCAATCATCAAGCAATCCAGAAAATGTAATCAATCCAAAACTGTAAATCTAATCAAGAGACTTTTAATCAATCAAGCATTCAGATGTGAAATCAGAGATTATATCCTTGTTGATAAAAATCAAAAGGGAAAACTAAAAAAATGAATAAGAAAGGTGTTCGATCTCCGAAAACCAATCGACAACAAGTTTCAAACTCATAGATCAGTCAAATACCAACATTAAAAGTTCCTCCCAGCTGGCTAAAGCAAAACTGGGCATCAAAAGATGACAAGACCCAAATCAAAATTTTTACAGACGTCACTGCAACCTAGCAGTAGGTTACAGTGTGGAAATCAAAGGTTTATGCAGGCTAGCTGTGAGCAGGTCGCGAAAAGTACGCACTGGAACAAGTAGTCAGGGTGCGGAAATTAGAAGTTTTCGCAGGCTGTGTATGGGTATAATGCGGAAGTGTCTGTAAACCAATGAAATTGGGAAAGAGGACAGAGGATTTAAGTGAACTTTCAAAACCAGAGGGTCTGAATGGATGCCCCACAGACTTAGAGACTGAAATAAGTGAATAAAGGTAGGCTAAAAGCAAATGGCCAACAAAAAACCACAAATAAGTCCTATCCCTAATGGAGTCGCCAATTTTGTTATTAGATAAATCGGTGAATGCAGACATAAACTAATCTTCCTAGATCCACCTAGATCTAGAACAAAACAAGACAGGACATGATGCTTTCCCTAAGTTACAATCATTGAGTTTACTACCAAAGAAGGAATAGATGACATACCTTTAGACATCACTTCCTTATGTCTTTGTTGTGCCTGCTTCACCACGGTGTTCTTGTGAGAACAAATTTGCAATGACACAAACCAACCAAAGTGAAAGCAACGATAGTAGATTCAATGAAAACCTAAAGATGTGACCAAGGAGTCATGTAATAAAATTATAATGATTTTATGGGAAAGAAACATGTCACCATATTATATTAAGTAAAAGTGGAAGATACAACCAAATTGCCTCGATGTCGCAAGTTCCCTTTCAGTGTTCCTTTGTTCCAACACACACATACACTTGCTCTGAATTGGTATGAAGATAGTCCACAAAATATTAATGGACAAATGGAGACCTCAAGCATCAGTTGTAATAGGATCCTTCACACAGTCTTCAACCTATTCTTTCAACAATTCTTTGCTCAATATTGCTTAATCTTTTCCATGAGAAACCCATCATTATATAGGAGAAGGAGAAGTGGTTAAAGAGATGAGGATGATCCCACCAAATCAGAGAAGCCAGTAGGATCACAATCATACGGACGCCACCTCACATTCTAGAAGATCCTCCTTCTAGAACCTTCGTGAATATCTTCCTTTCTTTAGCTTCAAACGACGCCGCACCCTGCCTATATAGCAGCCTGCATAAACCCTACGAGCCAGGTATAGAGCAGCCTGCATAAACCCTGCGAGCCAGGTATAGAGCATCCTAGGAAAATCAATGATTTTAGCACTGTGTACTACTGTCAGCCTGCGACGTCATTCTAAAAACATGCCTTGTAGAGGAATAAATTAGTCATTTTCTTCATGTAAAAGATTATTTTGAGAGCTTGAACACATGCTTGTAGAATCATCATTAGAGTGACCGAAATAATGTGAAACACACAACCATACAACATTGGGTGGCTTCGCTAGGGACGAGATCTCAGTGTCAACCAACAGTGTCGATTGTCATACGTCATCCAGCCATTCAAGGATGAGGTATTATGTGATGTTTCCCCACTGACTGTATGTGATGTTATTTTGGGCCAGCTATATGTGAAAGCGCCATGTTATTTATGAGTCTCGACCCCGTAGTATCATTTTTACTCTAGGGGGTCATCTCTACAGGATACCAAAGGTAGTTCCAACTTTTGTCCCACCTAAACAGTGTCGTAAGGTATCATCTCATACTACAAAATTCAGCTTCTTCACAATATGTTCAAAAGTTGAACAAAAGAACATTGCAACCATTGCAGCCTCAATCCAAGCACCTTTTGTTCAGCAGAAGCATGTCGACAAGATTGAAGCCAAGCGCAAGGATTTCTTTTGCACATATTCATCTCATGTAGCAAGATTGGTTAAAAAGGTCCAACCCTTCCAGCCACAGGTTTGTGACAACCTTCAACAAGCTAAGCAACACAACTTCTCCAGCGGGGCAAGCAGATCATCAAGGTTCAGATTCAACAAGTGCTTTACCCTCTCCCCGGGAACTCAACGCAATGGAGAACATTGCTTCCTAAGGAAGGAGGATTGATCCAGGTGGATATCGGTGGCCACCCACCTATTCCAACTGGATCAAAACAATTTTTTGGCAACTTACTATTTTTAGCAGTTTTTTGGTTCATAAACTTTTGGGGCCTTTTTGAGGGCCTAAATAAAGTTTTTATTGGGATTGAGCACCCCAATAATAGCCATCGGTTTTTAGTGAGCCCCCAAAATGAATCTCCTCTACGATGCCTTTCCAACGAGATATCGTGCGCCCCAAACGAAGATCGTATGCCAAAGTTACACTCCTTGAAACTTGATACACCAAACTACCCAAAACGGGGTCCACAAAACTTTTGGTTTTTCATCTTTCAGGGTAAGGGTTTTGGCTTTTCTTTATGTTAAAAAGGCCTTGGAGCCTCATTGTAACAATCATGTTCTTGTGAATGCGAGTAGCCATCCCATCTCTTCTCAGAGATAAGCTACCACCATTCTAGCGAATCTTTCACTCTGTATTTCTATAGTTTTGTACATTTCGCTCATTAATAGAAATTGTGTATTATTGTATCTTTCTGTTTACAGTTTTATCTATGATATACCTCTATTATATTATTGGCTCTCTTGCAATACCTCTGTATATTTCCGTGTTATATGTCCGCTCTCATTTCGTGCCGAAAATAATCTGGATCAGAAGAGGCTGAAGGCTGAGAGGCTTGTAGTTGGAAAAAAGATAAAATATAATCATGAACTTTCTAGATGCTCTCCTAGGGATCTAGAGGACAATAAAATGTCTCTTATAAGAAACTAATGGGACCCATAAAAAAATAACTAATACAAAATTCCAACCAAGGTGGAGTGTGAGTGGGCAATGTTTTTCATGCTTAGGTAGAAGCCCCACATATTGTCTTCAACCTGAGGAAGCATAATGTGACCAAGGTAGAGTCAAGGTGGGAACTATTGTGCATGCTTAGGTAGAATCCCCACCTTGGATTCAACCTGTAAACATCTTAAAAGAACAAAATGCAATAAATGGGATTGGAAAAAGGTTGCATTGAAAATGAAGGTGCAACACAACCTCTACAAAGGCACCCATAAATGAGACACTACGATCCCTTGTATGTCATGAACCCCATGCCCAAAAGTCTTGCCCCTATCCATGTCACTTTGTCCACGTGACCTAGAGAGGGGTCCATTTGGGAAACACTCCTAAACTTAAGGTACGATTCACCCAATAGGTCTCTTTTTCAACCCTCCCATACCCAAACTTGACAAATTGCATAGGGTCTTTGAGCACTTGTTTATTTTGATGAGGTGGTTTTTGATGCACATGATTAGATGGCTCTTTTATTGACTTGATTTACTTATCATGATGCATTTGACTTGAGACCCTTGGAGGGCGTATTCATTGTCTTTGCAGGACCTTTCTTGGTGGATAGATTTTTAAGAACAAGCCTAGCTTGGGCTTCCTTGGGGCTTGAAGCCCATAGGCTAGATACCATGGCCCACACACTAGACGATGATGGTATCCTTTGGAGGCCATGAGAGACACCTTGGAGGATCTATCTTAGCCCATTGTCAGCCCAATGTCTTACTCTTGAAAAGCTTGATGTCACCCTAGGGCTAGGGTTTTGGTGGTGAAGGACACTTGGCACATTTTGATGGGAGAAGGCTTGGCTTGAAGGAAGAAACCATAACGCATGAGAGGGAGCCCCTAGAAGGCCCAACGAATTACATCCCCAACTCCAACGACTTGCAAAAAGTGTCAAAACATCACCCTAGAAGAGGAATGACGTGACATTAGGGTTTCTTAAGTGCATTTTTTAAAGTTAAATTTGAATTTGGTAATGTAAAGGGGAAAAGTAAGGGTTATTGACCCCTTACTTTGTGGTTATACTAAAATTAAGTGGACAAACGCTTTTAGGAGTATTTGTATAAATAGAGATCAAACTCTTGTCATTTTATCATAGCTCTCCCATTGTGAGAAGACTACTTATCTGAAATTTGGGCCCTACTTGGGATTTTTTTTCTATCTCTCTTTGTTACTATCTCTTGGGATTATTTGTCTCGGCTATTGAATGAAGAAGTAAGGCATTATCTTTCTTGGAGGCTATTTATTTCTTTTATGGTGGATTTTTCTTGATTAAAAGGAGTTTATCTTGTTAATGCTTGGACTAGGTAAGGAATCTCTCTTGTTATTGCTTCTTTTCTTGGTTACAAGGTTATTTTGTTAAGATTTTTTGGGAGTATAAGTGCATACAACCCCACTAATCCCAGCATAATTTTCTTCGAATAAATTGTTGCACAAAGGAATACTAGGAGAAGTAAAGGGTTACAACCTCTTATGTTTTTTCCTAGCTAGTTTTTCTTTCCTTGGGGAGTAAAAGGGCTTACACCCCCGAGGAAGTAGCACAACTTAGCTCTTTCATTTTAAAGACTCCATAACTCAATAGTTAAAGGCACTAATCTCTTGCATTGGAGAAATAAAATCATTGCATTGGGATACATGGAATCACGAGATATTGAAATTGTTTAAGTTGGGTTCTTTTTTATATGCTTTAAGCTTGTCAAATCCTTTAGGGCATCTAGATTGGTCAAGTGGATCTTGAGCTATAACTAATTAAAACATACAACCATTAAGGCTGCAACAAATCCTCTTCTATTTTGATTCTAACTTTCAATTTAACCGTGGAAATTTCCTAGTAAACCATAATATCATTTTATTGCTAATTAGTGAACTTTTTGTTAGATTACTTGCTTGTTTTCATGTTTAAAGATTTTTGTTGTAGCCAAAATTTGCTACAGTCACTTGGTTTTTGCAAACTTACTCTGAAAAACATCATATAACAACCCTCTAAAACCACTAAAGCTTGTGCTAAAGTATTGGGGATTAATCTACATGTTTTAGGCTTCATTTTTCAACAAATCTTTGATGCTTTAAGTGGTTGAATCTGTAGTAATTATTTGCTTTCCTTGTTGATATATATTCTTGTTTATTGTTTTTATTAGAGAAAACAAGCTTAACTTTGAGCTTGTATACATGTTTCTTCTTGTGTCTCGGGCAAGTACAATTCTCTTCTGTGGGTAGCCAAGCATTTTGCAACCATAAACCATCTTCGAGACTCGTTACCAAGCTATCCTTCACTTAGTAACTTGAACTATAGGGGAATCACTTCCATAATCTCACCTTTCCGTCTCATTTCCCCCTAGGGTTACCCAATATCCCCCCTTGTGATGGATTTTTCCTTCACTAAAGCGAGGGGAGGGTTTACCTAAAGTGACAGTGGGTAGATTATCCCACCATTATCGCCATCTCGTGGATTGGGTCGGGCTTTGCCCAACCTACAGTTTGCATGATAACACATATAACCATGGTTTCAGGACACCTTCGCTTAGTGTGGACGGACTTCTTGACTCCTTCATCGATCGATTTTGAGCAAGTTTCCTTTAGAGCTCTTATTTCTACTCCTTCAAGCTTTCACCCCCAATTCTCTTTTCATTTCCCATTCCCCCTTCTTCACTACAACCCTCATATTTAATGGGATGCCTTTGGAAAGCCAACCATCACACTGGTTTGTTTCCCCTTCCCATTTTTTCAAAAAAGACAAAATAAAATTAAAAACAACTACATCCTTATCACAAATTTACAAATTTTGTTGGGTGAGGATCAAATTCGGATCATTAGCAGTTGTTGTGACATGGGAAGGTAGAATTTAATCAAAATGTTTTGTAGGTCTTATCATGTGTTATCATTTGATATAATGCAACAAGCCAATGCAAATTAATCATTACGCATGGCATGGATAGATCTAAAAAAATCCCAAGTGTCACAAGAACCCTATACACGTCAAGCCACTCCATCCATTAGATGGAACACAACATCACACCATATGAGAATTTTATGGAAAATCACAATAAATAACTTAGCATGAAAAAAGTGACACTTGTGACCAAATAGTATCGATATTGTTTGTAGGTTCTTTTGGAGTCGTCGCATCCATTTTTGAATTAACAATTTCAGGCCCCATCATCAAGATAAATCTAGTATCAATATTTTAAGACGCAAGAGAGCTCAATTTATAAATTTCTTTCATAAATTTTGATTATTATTCATAATAAATATTCTAATAAATTGTACCTTGTTATGTAGTTTACTCTATCTACCTTCAAGAGGGCTAATATAAATAATTTGTACATGTCCCAAAAAAATAATCTTGAACCCATTGTTGTTTGTAACTTTGCTAAAAACATTACGTATATATTTTCTTGATTAAAAGATTGACCATTCTAGTCAACATTTTGGTGGAGCTCTGTGGGGTGAACAAGTATCCTATATGGAGTGGTAAATGCTGATAAAATCCAATGCTGACAAAGAGCTCGGGACATGTGTAAGACAAGGGTGTTGGAGCAATCTTTACCACAAATTTGAATTAAGAGGCTCCCACTTCCTGTTTTTTTCACCATGGAGTGGATATGACCATTGGCATCTGGACCTAGCTTTGGCCAAATGGAAGAAACTTTTGTGTTAATGGTGATGATGGGTATTGAATCCTCACATTAGGAATTTTGGTGTGGTTTTTCAATTTGTTTTAGCTAAATCTAGGTATGGTGACAAAAGTTTTGGATGAGGGTGCTCTATTGCCACTATTAGATGAGTTGAGGAAGTCAATATTGTTGGGTATGTGTTATATTATTTGCATGGTTAGAACTAGTGTCTATGTTGCGTCGGGCCCATAGTGGGGTAAGAGGGGGGTGGGAGGCCCCTTGCTTGAGGGTTCAGGGGCAGTGCCCCCCCCAAAAAATATGGCGGCTTTTGCATCCATTTTTGGCCAGTTTCACGGCACATGGTTTTCTCGGTTAAGGAATTAGGGTTGTTGACTGATCCAAGTTATTGGATTAGAGTTTTGGATGCTAAGAGATCCTATATGTGTATTGTATTTTAAAAAATTTATGATGCGAATGAATATAGAATATGTTGGTTTTCCCAGTTTGAGTTTCCAAGGGAGAAGTCTCTGTGTAATGTGTATATTTGCCATTGTATCTTTTCTATTCTTTTATTGAAAATATGTTTGCAGTAAATAATTCTATAAAGTTAAAATCTACAAATATGTCAATTATTTGAAAGTAATGGAGAGGAGAAATCTTATGAGAGAAACAATGAAATTGTTGTTAACATAGGCACTTTGAATGGAGAACGTGAAGGTTACATGATTTCATTTTCATAGAAAAATCTATGTTTGTTCGAGCCAGGATTTCTCATGAACATAACGTTTGTGGATCTTGAGATTATTTAGGGGGATTCCAGGGGAAACATAATTTGGTCATTGAGTTCAATTGACAACATTCAATATAGGTGATGAACATGTGGCGGGTTTTTACAGGGTGTGGACAAACAACAAAAAATCGAGAGAGGTCATGCCCTTAAAACAAAGAAAATAAGGAAGGAAGGAGATGCCATGAGGAGATCGAGGGAACAAACCGATCAGTTCCCTCACAAGGGTGAGAAACATGAATACTCCAAAGTAACTCGGCTAGGTTCACCACCTACCTTTTTCTATCCTAGCCAAAACAACCAAAGGCACTTATTAGGATATTGAATCGTTAACAATGGAATTGACTTGGATGCTGGTAGTGGTTCTGGATATAGATCCATATGGAGGTCATGGAAGCAACCTTGGCGTTAATGTGATGAGTATTGAATCCTCACGTTAGGAATGCCAATGTGATTTTTCAATTTGTTTAAGCTAAAGCTAGTTACGACGATAAAATCTCTAGACAAGGGTGCTCTACTGCCTCTACTAGATGAGTTTAGGAAGTCAATATGTCATTGATTTGAAACTGATGGAGAGGAGAAATCTTTGAGAGTAGTGAAAAAAATATTGTTAACATAGACACTTTGATTGAAAAATATGAGGGTTATGTGCCTCCA
This sequence comes from Picea glauca, assembly GCA_000966675.3. NCBI lineage: Eukaryota > Viridiplantae > Streptophyta > Pinopsida > Pinales > Pinaceae > Picea > Picea glauca. Next base: position 61,518 of record JZKD02S1679046.1, read on the forward strand.
TTTTCATGGCAAAATCTGTGGTTTTTTGTACTAGGATTTCTCGTGAGTATAGTGTTTTTGGATCCTGAGATTCTTGAGGGGAGTTTGCAAGGAAGGAAAAGTTCTAGGGGCAATATAATTTGGTCATTGAATTCAAATGACGCCATTCAAGACATGTAATTAGCATGTAGTGGGTTTTTATAGGGTGTGGACAAACAACAACAAATTGAGAGATGTCGTGCCCCTAAAACAAAGAAAATAAGTGTTGAAATATTGTAACTTCGAAGAATATTCTAATTATATTTGAGTTATTATCTTATAGATCAAATCCCCTTTTGTGGATTGATCATGTCAGGGCTTGTATAAGAACAAATCCCCATTTTGTGGATTGGTCAAACCATATTTATATGGTGGTATTTGTAAAGTCGACCCCTAGGGTTTATAAAGTGGTTTTAACCACTCTTGGAAGAAGTTGCCCCTACTAAGTGAAGAGACATAACCCTAGCGCCTCCTCAACTAGTATTTATAAGTGAGGATGGCGCCTCACTTATTCATTCACTCACTCACTCATATAGTGCACATCTTTTGAAGGAAGTTGTAGTTGCAGAAGGAAGGAGAAGAGAGGTGCATGTTAACTCATAGTTTATTCTTGGTGGTTTGGTCTTAGTCTTGGCATTGTATTGGCAATTTATTATTGAAGAAGTTTTTGTTGGGTTTTCTCCCCCATGCGGGTTTCCCAGGATAAAATGTTGTGTACCTTGTGATTGTGTTTCTTTCAGTGATCCTCTTTATGCTATTGTTTTTGGAAATGCATTGAATGCTCTAGTAAAGTGAAGATAACTTAATAACAACATTAAACTTAACATGGTATCATAGCTTGTTCGAATAGAGCACCTTTCACTGGGTATCTAAAAACATCATTGTTTTTGTACAAGGAAATTAGGGCTTTTTATTGGAGAGGAAATTTTGACCACAAACCATCTAAGGAAGTGCGTCCTATCCTAGCACATCTTTTGGCAGCTTGAGCACACCTTTTCAGTGGTCAGATTCTCCGGAAAGTCAAACTCTAGTTTTGACTGGTACCAGAAACTAGGAAACCAGAACTAGTACCAGTCCAAAAGTGCGCAGGTCAAGTTTCAAGGGGTAAAACATGGAATTTTCTGAAACAGTTAGCTCCAGCCAACTCGCCTCAATCGAGCGCATATCTTGGTAAGCTCATATTCATTTTCTGAGAACTTTCATTTTCTAGTCATTTTCCTAGCTCCAGGTCAAGATGTTTGCGAGCACCAAGCTCATTGACAAGTTAGAAGGTGTGGAACATTTATGTGCCTGGAAGTACAGAATTGGACTCATTCTTGAAGAGAATGACCTTGCAAAATTCATAAAAGAAAATGTACTGGAACCCGAAGAAGAAGCAACCAAAGAGAAGTACAAGAAGGATATGATTAGGGTCAAAAGGATAATTACAAATTCCATTAAAGACCACTTGATCCCTCGAGTGTCTTCTAAGATTACTCCAAAAGATATGTTTGATGCCCTAACCAGAATGTATGAAGGAAAGATCATCAACCAGAAGATGATTCTGAGAACCCAACTCAAGAATACAAAGATGCATAAAGGAGAAACAATTCAAGACTATTTCTCTAGGGTTTCTTAATTCAATGAACATTTAGAAGCAATTGGAGGCAACTTAGATGAATATGAACTCATAATGACAACTCTAAATGGTCTCACAAGACCTCGGGATGCCTTCATCCAAACTATTTGTGCAAGAAAAGAGAAACTCCAATTTGACAGTCTATGGGAAGAATGTGTTCAAGAAGAAGCAAGAATAGCCAACCAAGAAGTCGTACTATTAAGGGATGAAGATCAAGCCCTAGTTGCTCATGCTAAAGGAGGAAATAAAAGATCTCATTTCCAAAAGGAGATCCAGTTTCATAAAGAATCTCACCCTCGAAAGAGATTCTAGAAATATCATAAGGGTCAAAGAAAGGGAAAAGACTTCTCCTCCTATCATTGTTATCATTGTGATAAGATGGGACACATTACTAAGAACTGTCATGCTAGGAAGGAAGAGTACAAGAAGAGAAACTACAAAAGACATCATTCCCATGCAGTTGAAGATGATGAGCCACCCAAGAAGGTGACCAAAGAAGAAATTGAAGATTAGGTTTTGTTTTCCACCCTCTTAGGATCAGTGACACCTGGAGAGGATACTTGGCTCATAGATAGCGGTGCTTCTAAGCACATGATAGGTCAGAAATACATTATCTCTATCCTTATAAAAAGGATTTCCTCCAGAAAATTTCACTTGGAGATGATTATCAGTACCCTATCAAAGGAATGGGAGAATCCACCTACAAACTAGATTCAACGACTCCTATGAGAATGAAGGATGTACTCTATGTACCAGGTTTGAAAAAGAACTTACTTTCTACATTAGCCCTAGATAAGAAAGGTTTCAAGGTTGCATTCATAGATGGTGAAGTTCTTATGTGGCCTAAAGGAAAAACTATAGAAGATGCAATTGTTATTGGAACATAAGAACGAGGTTTGTACAAGTTAAAAGGTCATTCAGGACTAGCCTTAACTCACTCTACTGAAACTCCTTGTGAACTTTAGCATAGACGACTAGCTCACATCAGCTACACAACCTTGCCATATGTAAGCAAGGTAGTTACAGGTTTACCAGAATTTAAGGTTGATCATGAAGGTGTATGCAAGGGATGTGCACAAGGAAATAATATACAGAATTATTTTCCAAAGAGCGACAGTAAAACAGAAGGAATCTTGGACCTCATCCACTCATATGTATGCGGTCCAATGCCATCAATCTCTCTAAGAGGGTATGTGTATTATGTATCATTTATTGATGATTACTCTCGTAAGACTTGGGTTTATTTCTTGAAATCAAAAGATGAAGTACTCAGAAAGTTCAAGGAATTCAAAGCCTTGGTAGAAAACCTCTTCAAAAGAAAAATGAAGATACTCAGGTTAAATAATGGAGGAGATTACACCTCAAATGAATTTGGAAGATTTTGCAGAGACGTTGGGATTAAGAGGAAGCTCACCACTCCCTATAATCCTCAACAAAATGGTGTAGCAGAAAGAAAGAATAGAACAATTATGGAAGTAGTGAAGACTATGATTCATGATCAAGATATTCCAATGCACTTATGGGTTGAAGCAACAAGAACAATAGTTTATGTCCAAAATAGATTATCCCATAGTGCACTTGGATTCAAAACTCCCGAAGAAATCTTTACCGGAAAGAAGCCTGAAGTAAGCCATCTCAAAATATTTGGTTTTTCAGTATTTGTACACATTCCAAAAGAAGAGAGAACTAACTTGGATCACTTAGGAAAGAAGGGAATATTTGTTGGATACTGTCAGGTCTCTAAGGTCCTCAAAATTTACATACCAGGTTACCGTCATATTGAGATCAGCAGAGATGTAACCTTTGATGAAGATGCGACGCTCAAGAGATCAAGGAAATTTCAGCTTGAAGAAGTATATGAAGAAGAAACTGTAGCTCCAAGAGTTGCAGAACCAGTGAAGGAAGTTACAGTTACCCCTAATGATGAGATTCTAGAAGATCGTGATATGATATAATCTTAAGAACCTCCCAGGATGACGATCTCTCACAAGAGAAAGTCGGCTTGGGCAAGGGAACTTATTCAATATGCAAAGAAGTCTGGTGCCCCAAAAGGAACCATGAGACAAAGCAATAAACCTAATCCATTCTCAAGTTATATGGCCTTGATGTGTGATCTCATAGAAAAGGAACCTACTTGCTTTGAAGAATCCATTCAAAAGAAAGAATGGGTGGGTGTCATGACAGAAGAATACCAGTCCATTATAAAGAATGATGTATGGGAAGTAATTCGCAGACCAAAGAACAAAGATGTGGTATCTTCCAAGTGGATATTCAAGATAAAACATGCAACAAATGAAACTATTGAAAAACATAAAGCAAGATTTGTGGCTCGTGGTTTTTCTCAAAAGGAAGGTATTGATTATGAAGAGACATTTTCTTTTGTAGCCAGATACACTTCTATCAGAACCATCATAGCTCTTGCAGCCAAAATGAAGTGGAATTTACATGAGATGGATGTAAAAAAACCTTCTTAAATGGTGTTATTGAAGAAGAAGTGTATATAGTACAAAGAGGGTTTGAAGTTGAAGATAGAAATACTCATGTTTGCAAGTTGAAGAAAGCTCTGTACGGGTTAAAGCAAACTCCTAGAGCTTGGTATGGCAGAATTGATAGTTTCCCGACGAGCTTAGGCTTTATCAATAGTAATGTTGATTTTAACCTTTACTTCAAGGTTGTGAATGATGAGACAGTTATATTGCTACTATATGTGGATTATTTATTCTTGACTGGAGAATAAAATCTCATCACATATTGCAAGACGAAGCTTGCTGCAAAGTTTGAGATGAAAGACTTAGGGCTAATGCATTATTTCTTAGGTCTTGAAGTTTGGCGGAGCCCAAAGAAAATCTTCCTTAACCAAGGGAAGTATGCAGTTGAAATACTCAAGAGATATGACATGTTGGAATGTAAATCCATAAACACACCCATGGAAACAAACTTGAAGTTCATGCTTGATAATTCGTAGAAGATGGTTGATGCTACTCTGTACAAATAGATTATGGGTTTGTTGATGTATCTGACAAATACCAGGCCATATATATGCTTGTTGTGAACATCTCGAGTCAATGTCTGGTGGAGCCCAGGCATGTTCACCTTGTAGCTACAAAGCATGTGATGAGATACCTTAAGGGTACATTGGATTATGGTCTCTGTTATACTGGAGATCATGACTTCAAATTGTATGGTCATACTGATTCAGATTGGGCTGGAAGTGATTATGATAGAAAGAGATCTTCAGGATGTTGTTTCAGTCTGGGGTCAACCATGACTTCATGGCAAAGCAGGAAGAAATCTAGTATTGCTCTTAGCTCGGCAGAAGCATAATACATTGCAGCATGTTCCATCAGTTGTGAAGCCATATGGCTTTGAAAGTTGTTGACAGGTCTGTTCGATCTAGATATGGAAGCCACTGTGATTCTATGTGATAACTAGAGTTGTATAAAGATGTCGGAGAACCCAGTGTTCCATGATAAGTTGAAGCACATAGAGATCCGGTATCTGTACATTCGTGATATGGTGCAGAGGAGAGTTGTAAAGATCCAATATGTTGGCACAAATGAGTAGGTTGTAGATGTGTTGACCAAGCATCTATCTCATGTGAAGTTTGAGTACTTCCGAGATAAGCTTGGTGTTGTCCGAAAGGACCTCCCTCGAAAGGGGGAGTGATGTTAATGATACTATGGTATCTTGGCCAACATTGAGTAGCTCCATTAGGATTTTATATCCTAGGTGATTGATCATCCTTGGATAGATCCCGAAGGTCTAGTAAGGCAGTTATGACAAAGTACCTGTGCATGTATATGCCAACTATGGTCAGTAGTGGTAGCTCCATTAGGATTTTATATCCTAGGGAATCTTTTGATTCCTGGGAAGATCTCGAAGGTCTGGTAAGGATGGTCTATCAGAGTACCACATGGTAGCTTGTTAGGATTTTATATTCTAGGGAATCTTATGATTCTTGGGCATATTTGGAAGGTCCAATAAGGATGGTCTATCAGAGTACCACAAAATGTTATTATTGCACCTGCCTCTTTCTGTTTCCATATGTTGATGATGTTGTTGTTTCAGCCTTGTGCTGATGATGTTGTTGTTTCAGCCTTGTGTTGATGATGTTGTTGTCTCAGCCTCATGCTAATGATGTTGTTGTTTCAGCCTCGTGTTGATGATGTTGTTGTACCAACCTCGTGTCGTTGATGATGATGTACCAACCTCATGTTTGTGAGATTGTTGTTCTAGATTCATGCTATTGATGTTGATGTTTCAGCTTCATGATGATGACGATGACGATTATGATGATGCTACTCCAACTTCATGTTGTGAACGATGATGATATTGATGATGAGAAAACTTTCGATGATTTATAGATGTGCCAGTCAATGTTCTATTTGTTGATGATGATGATGCCCTCTCTCTCTCTCTTGATGATGTTGTATTGGGTTATGTCAGCATAATACCCTTCTTGTTAAGGGGTAGTGTTGAAATATTGTAATTTCGAAGAATATTCTAATTATATTTGAGTTATTATCTTATAGATCAAATCCCCTTTTATGGATTGATCATGTCAGGTATTGTATAAGGCCAAATCCTCTTTTGTGGATTGGTCAAACCATATTGATATGGTGGTATTTGTAAAGTCGGCCCCTAGGGTTTATAAAGTGGTTTTAACCACTCTTGGAAGAAGTCGGCCCTACTAAGTGAAGAGACATAACCCTAGCACCTCCTCAACTAGTATTTATAAGTGAGGATGGTGCCTCATGTATTCATTCACTCACTCACTCATCTAGTGCGCATCTTTTGAAGGAAGTTGTGGTTGCAGGAGGAAAGAGAAGAGAGGCGCATGCTGAATCCTAGTTTATTCTTGGTGGTTTGGTCTTAGTCTTGGCATTGTATTGTCAATCTATTATTGAGGAAGTTTTTGCTGGGTTTTCTCCCCCATGAGGGTTTCCTAGAATAAAATGTTGTGTACCTTGTGATTGCGTTTCTTTCAGTGATCCACTTTATGCTGTTGTTTTTGGAAATGCATTGAATGCTCTAGTAAAGTGAAGATAACCTAATAACAACATTAAACTTAACAATAAGTAAGGAAGGAGATGTCATGGGGATATGTAGGGAATGAATCGATCACTTCCCTCATGAGGGTGAGAAACATGAACACTCCAAAGTACCCTAGGCAGGTTCAATGCCTACCTTTCTTTATCCCCAGCCAGAAGAACCGATGACACTTATTATGGTATCAAACTGCTAGCAATGGAATTAACTTGGATGTTGGTAGTAATTCTGGATATAGATCCATATGTAAGTCATGTGAGTCTGGAATGGTTGGAATTCCACAATGGGAAAATATTAGCCCTCTTTATCTCAAACATATTCCTTTAATGTTACAACGCGTGTAGATGAATATGAATCAAGTTCATTGAAGAAGAAAATCTAACATGAATGAGAGTGAGAGGATAATTGGTCACAGGTTTAGAGATCATCATGCATGAGATCATCCAAGCAGGGACAAGGTGGATGGAGCTCTCCAAATTCCTTTAGAGAAGCATCGACATCGGCTGAACAACAAGCCTTTGATGGTGCATTTGAGCATGAGCTTACTTGTAAGCACATTTCTCTATCAACCACCAGAAGGATACGTTTGATCTGGTACTATTTGAAACTGGGTGGAGGAGGAATTAGGAGTTTGAAGTTGAACCATTCTTGGGTTGAAATGCATTTTGATTAGGTTGTTGTATTTATTAATCATCTGAACTTAACACTAAGAATCATTCAATCTATGACATATATTTATTGTATTCATCCTTGTATATCTTGATAGGAATATATTTACCCTTGCTTATGGAAGTCTTGAAGTAATTCACCCCACTCGTAGGATTATCGATTCTTATTTTACTCAGTGTGAACCAAATGCAAATAACCCTTACCTTCACTCCTGTTATTTTCTCCATCTTTCCCTTCTCAAAGTAACTATTAATCTTTGGAGCATATGAAGATAGGTTTCCAGTTGCTTCGAAAATATACTCGTATTATTTATTTATTTTCCTTAAATAATGGGGATGAGTCAATGCACATTCATAGATAACAACTAGTGATAATTGTGCCTATTGTCGATTGACCACTAAGTAATGATAAGTTTTGCCCCACTTGAAATAAAATAAAATAAAATGATATAAGTGGAAAGCAACTCTGCATCAAATAAATACCCAAATATCAGTTGAAAAATATTATGATGATAAAAATTTGGTTAGAATCACAACCAAAATGAACCAAAAACGTAAGTGATGTCATGATACTTTCTTTTAAAAGTGAAATTTAACCATTATAAAAAAACCGTTATATTGAATAAAAAATTTAAAATGTAAAATTCCAGTCCTACCCAAAGCGAATAACAATCCCACAGTAAGTATTAAATGTGACCGTGGGCTTGTTAATAAACGAAAGGACAAAAGAGGTTGTTAAAATACACATCATAAGAGGTCTGTTAAAATCTAACCTCCATTACTGTGGGCAAAGAAAGATGATGCGAGAGGTCAAGTACATGCCATGTGTTTGTGATATCGAAGGCCAACATAGTTCAATTGTGCATGAAATATGACCATTTTGTTCTCTCATCTTGAAAATCTCATCTTGCATATGTTTTCCTCATTTCATTTCAAATGAGCATCGATGGTGAGAGGCATGTTGCAGGTTCAAGTCTTGGTCATTGCCTAAGGTATTTTTTTCTCCTTTCTATATTTTCCATGGTCTTCTTGGATTAACATCGAGCTTAACCTTTTTTTATTTATGTATCTAATGGTAGAAATATATCTATACAATTTGTGCGAGCGATGGGTTATTTTTCTCAAATATGATGAGAGCCCATACCAGAACAACAAGATGATTTATAAAATCTCGTCGCTTGACGGAGGAGGCGTAACTGAGTAATGGACCCACTCAATTAAAGATGTTCTCAAGAGGATTTTGATAACTCTCACTTTTGAAAATTCTTACTTGCAAACTAGAAAAAAACAAACAACGAATAGGGATGCAACCATGGCAGTGAAACTTACCCGTGAATGGGGAACGACAAAAGCGCAGTTCCAATTGCGGATGCAGAATGCCAACCATGAAAACTACAACTTTCTTAAATGTTTACATAGTGGGAGGCCTTTCGACGGTCCTCACAACCTTAAATGTTTACTTGACAGACCTCACATCCTAAAATGTTTGCTTAACAGGCATGTTACAATACATTTTCGTCTGATTTTTTGATACAATCTTGTCTGCAGTGAATTTGGGCAATATTGTTCTTCACCGACATTCCTGGTTGATTGGTTGATGCTTGTTCCTTGGTTTGCTAGATGTTGCTTATTGTTGTTTGATTCAACTTTGTAGAGTTGAGGTCCTGCAGTTGTAGTTGGGCCTCTTGGTACTTGTTCACTGGTTTGTTGTTTGCTGCTTGCTCTTGTTTGCTTCAACTTTGCAAGGTTGGGGTCTTGCATCCGCAGTTGGACCTGTTGTTGCAGTTTGCAGGCCAGCGATTACGCTTCCATGCTTCCCCATTCATTGGTGAGTCTCAGTGTCATGGTTGCATTCCTTTTCATTGGTTGTTGTTTGCTATTTCCAGTTTGCAAGTAAGAATTTTCAATACTGGGAATGCCTCAGCCAAAATCCTCTTGCAGAACATTTTCGTATGTGACTACTATGACCAGAGAAACGATAGTGTGATGTTGTCTTGGTGTTGTTATTGAAAGTTGTTGTTCGTCAAAGATCCCACCTCTGTCGCAACCATAGTGACATGGAAAAGGTTGACAAATCTATGACAAGTGCATTCAGAAGAATACACAAAGAACATGAAAGAAATCATATTGATACTATGCAAATGATACGTGCACTTGAAATACATTGCTTATTATTCAACAAATATTTGCTCAACAAACAATTGACGTTGCACTTTCCCTGCCCCTGGACTGTGGTTTAAGGAAATATGTCTTCAGAAACACATCTCCACTTGAGAAACACAAATTTGAACATGGTTTTACAGTTGGGCCACCAAAAATACTATTAACATAAAATAATATGAAAAATGTTGAAATAGATATAAACAACATCTCTTTGGGATTGAACCAGAGTGTGTCGAGCTCCAACTATATTTCATAGTTGAGAATGTTTTTCCCATAGTTAATGTGTTTTTATGGCTTCATAATTATGAGACTAAGTGTTGTTGTGTGAGGGATAAAGTTGTTTTCTCCCTTTCTTTTTTTTATTCTATACTTACCTGTTTTTCCCTTTTCTTCTTCCCCTCTATTATTCATTTCTAGTTCTATAATTAGTCGCGTTTATATGCTCGCGGGTTCCCGGGGTGGCGAACTGACAAATCCTCATCTTCATCTATATCTTCACATCATGAGTCCGACCGACCATCGTTCGTTTGCATAATTAGCCAATTTTATGGTCGCGGGTTCGCGGATAGGCGTTATCGAACTCTCATGCCTCGTGTTCAGGGTATACATCTTGCACCCAAAACTTCATTGATCAACAATTTGACCCCAGACTCCTCAAACTCGCAAGCCTGACTCTACCTACGATGACTCCATCTGACCGACCCGCCTTTCCATACTTAGTCGAGTCTTCAAAGTTTCGCGGGTTCACGAACTCCTGGGTTTACAAAAGTTTGAAATCATTTTTCGCTCCACTCCATCCCCACCACCTTCTGCCCTTCCCAATGCACATTAATTATGCTTTTACTAGTGACAACTCACCAGGCAGGTTCGAAAAGATTGGCATTAATAAGCGGAAATCTTTATTAATAAGCGGAAATCTTAAGGACATCTCCCATTAAAATGCATCAACGAGAGAATATTATGGGATCTGATGATTTTTTTGTGTCCATCTTGAATTGGCAAAAATTGTTGGTTATTTTAGTTTTTTTAAGGCATCATCATATTAAGAATGCAATATTGTGCTACCCCACTGTCATCCATAAAGGTGTTGACGTCATGTCCCTCTTTAATACTGTGCATATATTACAGGTTGTCATATTTGACAATATGCTTGCATATGGAAATGTTAAATCATATTTTCTCTATCGCCTATGCGTTTCAACAAACTTTGCGAGCTGAAAACGCCTTTCAAATTGGAACATGGTTTACATTTGGGCCAAAAAAATACTATTAAAATAAAATAATATCGCTGCTATTTGAATAAATATAGAAAAAATCTCTTTATACTTGAACCTAAGTTTGTCGAGGTCCAGCTATATTCCATAGTTGAGAATTATTTTCCCATAGTTAATGTTTATGGCTGTGAGTTCTCGGATTGACGCTATCGAAATCTCATTCCCCCTGTTCCGTGATATACATCTTGCACCCAAAACTTCTGTGATCTACAATTCGACCCTAGACTCCTCGAACTTGCAAGCTTCAGTCTACCTACGATGAGTCTATACTCGTCTGTTTGACCACCCCGCCTTTCCACACTTAGTCGATTCTTCACCTCTTGTTGCCCTAGATTCGTGGGTTCGCGGACTCTTGGGTTCATAAAAGTTTGAAAGCATTTATCGCTTGCGTCCATCCCCACTACCTTCACACACTTCCCAATGAAAATTACTTAAGATTTTAATTGGTGACAATTCACCACACAGGTTCGAAAAGATTGGCATTAATAACCGAAAAGCTCAAGGACATCTATGATTAAAATGCATTCAAGCAAGATATACGAGAGATTATATTATCATCCCCCAGTGTTCATTTTAAATACTACCAGGACATAATTACTGTCACATGTTGCAATACAAACAATTCTTCATCAAAGCATTAGCTTTTCTCACAGGCACCCCAGATGCACTCCACTCGCCTGGTATCGAATCGGCAGAGGTCAATATTATGGGATTTGATTTTTTTTTTTGTGGATCTTGAACTCTGAAAAATTGTTGCATACTTTAGTTTTTTTAAGGCATTCTGCCCCACCTTTCCATACTTAATCGATTCTTCAGCTCCTATTGTCATAGATTCATGGGTTCCCTGGCTTCCACGTTCACAAAACTTTCAAAGCATTTTTCGTGCCCTTCCCATTGCACATTAATCATGCCTTCATTAGTGACAACTCACCACACAAATTCGAAAATATTGGCATAAATAGGTGAAAAGGTCGAGGACATCTCCCATTAAAACGCATTAAACCAAGATTTACAGAAGATTATATTATCATCCTCCAATGCTCATTTTAAATACTTATTCCCATTTCCTTCTATCATCGAAAACTTGGGCTTTAAGGTGCCTTCCTTGTAATGTTCTTGGTCATCCACATGTGAGACAACTTAGAGATGCCATTCAGGCCCAATTGAAAGATGAGGGAATGGTTTTATGTTACGTCAGCTTTGAGCGAAAAAAATTATGCTAGCCAACATAAACTTAGACAAAAAAAATTCAAGTATCTTATGATTGGTATTCTCCCTTTATTCGGTCCTTTAGTTGGTTGAAAAGCATGCCTGAAGATTTGTATGTTCAAATTCTTTGTTTTGTTACTGGAAATTGGAAGGGACTTTCAAGTCACCTGCCAAATGCTCCTTTGTTGAATTATATAGCTTCTTCCAACAACACAGATTTGGCAAGTGTATCAAATCGTGCAGACCACACCATAATTTATCTTTCGTCAGAGGAGTCGCACATATAATGGCTTACAAAATGGTTTGGAATATTTGGAAGTGACGCCAAATATTACTCCATGCGCGAATATACTCATAAGAAAATTATAAATTTGGATCCGCACGAATGTGAGAAACTGTATAAGTGGTTGAATCAACATCCTAAAATTACAGAAGTTTCTATGTCAAAGTTTGTTGAGCGACTTCTAGGTGTGGTAACAGACTTGACGGAAAGTCAACTTCTTTGTCAAAGTTTGTTCAGCGACCTCTGGATGTAGTAACAGACTCCATATACAATCAACTTTCTATCACCACTGCACATTTTGTTCACTATTCCTATGCATATAATTGTATTTGGGTCGAAGAGCTTGCCGCTCTTTGCAAGAATATTCTCCTGGTAGTTGAAGGTGGGTATATAATCATGGAATGAGGCTCTCAAAAGTTCATGATGCCTGCATCAACAAGTAACTGTGAAAAGTTAATGGGAAGGAATTTTAGACTATGGACTTTGCAACACTTTCTGAAGATTACTTTATACTACCACCTTTTGCAAGAAGTTTGACGTATTCAGGTAATGATTTGGTTTCTGAAGATAACCTTTTACTACCACCTTCATGTAATGATTTTGTTTCATTCTTTAGAAGAGACCTTGATGTAGTAGATATTCCAGAGCTATTTCCACCAAATATCAATCTTCTTGTTATTTCTCGTGCTTTGAATAAGGAGAATGCATTTCTTCTATTGCATTAGATCCGATATTTGAAAAAAACAGAAGTTGCTCAATGCTTGAAGTATTGACTTGTCTGGTTCAAATAAATCGCCATGGCCTCACCGCAAGCATCTCTCAAGTTGTTCATCAAGATCATAGGTCAATAAGAACAAAGTTCCTTCCTGGTCATAGAGTGCTTCCATCCCCAGCTTGCGTTTGCACAGGTGCTTTTATTGCTACCTTGTTTATTTGTCCTGGTGGTGGATCCTTCTATCCCAATCAACATGATGGAAATAAACTAGGTCTAGGGAATTTGATCTCTTCTGGAGATCTGAGTTAACTATATATTAATTTCGGTTAACTTAAAAATGTTGATGTGTGCAACCTAATGTTAGACATAGAAAATGCAATTTCTTATTTTTTAAAATACAAAATAATGTATTTTTTTAACACATGACTGGTCGAAAAGTTCCAGGCGTTGTTTGGGATTCATGTCTTTCAAGGATGTTAATTAATTACACAATTAATATTGCTTGTGCCAATGAATCGACCCATCGTCGACTATGGAAATCACATTAACACTGCAATGTCAGATAATAAATGGTTGACATGCACGTAATGTCAAGGTCATCATCGCATAGGACACCCAACCTCCAAATATTTATGAACTCACAACAACATTGTAATTGTCGTGACAAAGCAACACCAAAGTCGATGCTCTTTGCAGGTCTGACAACCCTGAAGTCTAAGTGATTTGACAATGACAAGCCTACTCGTTCATGACATTACTGCCTTGCAGTCAATGGCATTGTTCCTATTGGCACCGTCAATGTCAATGTCTGAAGTTGAAGCTATCTGGAGCCTGGAGTCGTCACCAATATGGATGCCCAAAGTTGAAGCTACCTAGAGCTTGGGGTCACAACTTGATACACTTGACATTAGTACAAGTAGTGATCGAAAGTTGATTGTATGTCGAATCTGTTACTACATCCAAAGGTCGCTTAACAAACTTTGAGATAGAAGCTGGTTGTTTGTCAATTCTGTTACAACTTTGAGATAGAAGGTTCTGTAGTTTTAGAATGTTGATTCTACCACTCATACAGTTTCTCACCTTCGTGAGGATCCAAATTTATAATTTCCTTTTGAGTATATTCGAGCATGGAGTAATTTTTGGTGTCACTTCTAAATATTCCAGACCATTTTGTGAGCCACGATATCTGCCACTCCTATGACAAAATATATATTATGGTGTGATCTGCAACATTTGATACACTTGCCAAATATGTGTTCTTGGAAGAAGATATATACTTCAACAAAGGAGCATTTTGCAGGTGACTTGAACGTCCCCTCCAATTTACAACAATAAAACAAAGAAATTCAACATACAAATCTTCAGGCAGGCCTTTCAATCAAACAAACGATCGAATACAGGGAGAATACCAGTCACAAGATACTTGAATTTTTTGTCTCAGCTTCTGTTGGCTAACATAATTTGTTTCCCCCAAAGTTGACGTCACATAAAACCACTCCCTCGTCTTTGAATTGGGCCTGAATCACATCTCTAAGTTGTCTAAGATGTTGATGACCAGGAACATTACAAGGAAGGCACCTTAAACCCCAAGTTTTCGATGATAGAGGGAAATTAACACTTATCAAAGTATGGAATGTTGAATAAAAAGCTAATGCAGGCAAGACATATCTAGAAGAGACAAACTATTCAAGAAGCTGGGATAGATCTAGCTGGCAGCACCCATGAAGTCCAAGACCCGGAATTGATATTCAACTCGTTGTTTTTAACCCGGAAAACATTTGATGATCAAGTTGAAATCTATAAAAGACTGTCTACAGACTTGATTCTTGTACATATTTGCTTTTTTGGTCTGCGAGAGCCCCAATCGCAGTCATTATGGCAAACACATTTAAATTTCAGAGAATATGTGTTGAACTATTTCAAGAGAGTTTTTTTGGGAAATAATCTCAGCTGTATTTTGTAACCCAGTTTATCTGAATATAAAATATTTGAGGCTTTTATATGGTGTTTTCCAATGTTCAATATTGTTTTATTTTGTGTTTTTTTATGTATTTTTTTTTTTAAATTGACTCATTTGCCTATACATCTATTGATAGATGAATTCAACCTCTTTCTACAAGAATTTAAGACACTCTTTGATCCGTAGTTAAACATGCAGGACAAACTTTTTTTCCCCTACCCAACACTTCGATTTAAATAAAAGCTACTTTATTCGCTTCTTACATTTTACGTGGAAGAATAATTTGTGATATGACATAGTTCTGTGGCGCTCACCCTATACTTAAGAAAGAAATTGGTGGACCCGTCCTACTTTCACTCTTCGGGGCCCCGTAAATAGAATCAGTTAATGACTCTATTTCAACATGGCAACTCAAGTGTTGACGTCATGTTCTTGTTCAATATTGTGCATATATTACAACTTATTCTATTTGAGTATATCCTTGCATATAAAAAATGTTACGCCATATATATATATATATATTTTTTTTTTCTATTGATTATACGTTTGAACGAAATTTGTGAGCCAAAAAACACCCTACAAATTGGAAGATGGTTTACATTTGGAACACAAATAATCTATTAAGATATATTAATATGAATACTATTGGAATAAATATAAACAAATTCTCTTTAAACTTGAAGTTGTCTTTGTCGACCTCCAAGTATATTACATAGCTGAGACTAAATGTTTGTTTCTCCCTTTCTTTTCCCTCCTCTATACTTACCCCTTTTTCCCTTGTCTTCTTTCCCTCTATCATCCCTTTCGGGTTCTATACTTAGTCACATTTCTATGATCATGACTTCCCAGGTTGGTGGATTGGCAGATGCTCATTTTCATCTATATCTTCACATCATGAGCCCGATCGATCGCCGTCCCTTTCAACACTTAGCCAATTATCTGACCACTGGGTCCCGGGTTTGCGCTATCGAACTCTTATGCCCCCTGTTTCGTCATATACATATTGCACCCAAAAAAAAATGTGATCTGCAATTTATGCTTTTACTAGTGAGAACTCACCAATGGTTTGAAAAGATTGGCATTAATAAACAAACAATAGATGTTGTTCTTTGAGATACTTACCCCCTTTTCCCTTTTCTTGTTCCCCTATATTATCCCTCTCTGGTTATATACTTAGTCGCCTTTCTATGATTGTGGGTTCCTGGGTTGGCGGACTGATAGATCTTCATCTCCATCTATATCCTCACATCACGAGTCCGACCAATGGTCGTTCCTTTCCATACTTAGCCAATTTTATGGTCGCAGTTTCCGGGGTTGGCACTATCAAACCCTCCTATCGCTTGTTCCGTGATATACATC
This sequence comes from Picea glauca, assembly GCA_000966675.3. Taxonomy (NCBI): domain Eukaryota; kingdom Viridiplantae; phylum Streptophyta; class Pinopsida; order Pinales; family Pinaceae; genus Picea; species Picea glauca. The sequence goes on from JZKD02S1679046.1 coordinate 77,834, forward strand.
TTGCACTCAAAACTTCTGTGATCTACAATTCCACCCCAGATTCCTCGAACTCGCAAGCTTCAGTCTACCTGAGGTCACAAAAGTTTCAAAGCATCTATCATTGCCTTCCATCCCCACTACCTTCGTGCCCTTCCCAATGCACATTAATTATGGTTTTACTAGTGATAACTCAACATACTGGTATGAAACAATTGGCATTAACAAGAAAAAACCTCAAGGACATCTCCCATTAACACGCATTAAACCACCATTTACGGTACTCCGAACGACCATCGTTCCTTTCAATACTTACCCAATTTTTTCACCATGTTCCATGATATACATCTTGCACCCAAAAATTCTGTGATCTACAATTCCACCCCAGGCTCCTCCAACTCGCAAGCTTCACTCTACGCGGGTTCACAAAAAATTTCAAAGCATTTATCGCTCCCTTCCATCCCCACCACATTCGCGCCCTTCCCAATGCACATTAATTATTTCGACCTCTAGATTGCACTTCCATTGTTCTATGACCTACAAACAACACTTAGACCTCTGCGATATACAAATTAACTACCGAACTCCCACATCGTCCCCTCTTTCGTGTTGCAAATTATTCATTCAAAAGTTCTGAGCCATACAATTTGACCGTCGGGGCCTCACGTCTTCCAGGGAACTCTTGTCACCCTATTTTGGATCCTCGGGTTGGCGGGTTCACGAAATCTCCAATTCCTATTCATTGTTTCCTGTGCCCGCCACCTTCGTACTTCTTTCCAAAAATGCAACAACAAATGTTTAATGCTAAGAGTTAATCATGCAACAACCATAAATATCATCATTATTAAGAAAAAGGCTCGAGAAGACAGTCACACTAACTATCCCTACACAACTTGTCTAGAAACATGCAGAAAAGACCTTGCCATGTAATGAGATATCTATTACAAATTTCAATATATTAGTGAAAATGAGTCCGGCCTACCATTTCCCTATTCCATACTTAGACACTTTTCTCGATTGTGGGTTCTCGGACTGGTGGGCTCAAGATTGTGTTTCCAATGTTCCGCGACTTGCAAATAGTACCTGGAGTTCCGCGATATACAATTTGTCCATTGTAATGCCCCATCATGCCCTCTTTCATGTTATGCGTTTTGCGGTCAACACTTCTGAGACATACAATTTGACCCTCGGGCCCTCACCTCTGTTGGTTATATCTTGTAACCCTATTTTGAAGCCCGGTCAACCACTTTCGATAATTAACCATTCCTTAATTGTTGTTCCCTGTCCCCACCACCTTCGTACTTCTTTCTGGATATGCAATTAGTAAGATTTAATGCTAATAGTTCGTCATGCAGGAACCGTATAGATTTCCATTAATGAGCAAAAGGCTCGAGGAGATCTACCAGACTTTCGCGATATACAAATTGATTGCCAGACTCCCACATCATCCCCTCTTCCATGTTACACATTTTTCACTCAAAAGTCCTGAGACATAAAATTTGATCGTCGAGGCGTCACGTCTCTTGGGGAACCCTTGTCACCCTAGTTTGAAGCCCGTCTGACTACTTTCCATACTTTCCCGTTTCTTGGAATCTCTTTCACGGATCCTCGGGTTGGCGGGTTCACGAAATCTACAATTCCTAGTCATTGTTTCCTGTGCCCGCCACCTTCTCACTTATTTCAAAGTATGTAATGACCAAGGTTTAATGCTAACAGTTCATCATGCAACAACCGTACAGATCGTCATTAATAAGCAAAAGGCTTGACGAGACAGTCACATTGACTATTGCTACGCAACTTGCCCATAAACATGCAGAAAAGATCTTTCCAGGTAATGGGATATCTATTACAAATTTCAATATATTAACGAAAACGAGTTCGGCCTACCATTTCCCTATTCCATACTTAGCCACTTTTTCGATTGTGGGTTCCCAAACAGGCGGGCTCATGATTGTGCTTCCAATGTTCTGTGCCCTGCAAACAGTACCCGAAGTTCCACGATATACAAATTGACCTCTAGACTGTCCCATCATGCCCTCTTCTGTGTTATGCATTTTGCACTCAAAACTTCTGAGACAAACAATTTGATCGTTGGGCCCTCACCTCTCATGGTAATACCTTGTAACCCTATTTTGAAGCCTGACCAACCTCTTTTGATAATTAGGCATTCCTTAATTGCTCTTTCTCGTCCTCACAACCTATGTACTTCTTTCTAAATATGCAATTGGTAAGCTTTGATGCTAACAACTCGTCATGCAGGAACTGTCAACATTGTCATTAATGAGTGAAACGCTCGAGGATATCTCCCATTAATACACATTAAACCAAGATTTGCAGAGAGTTATATTATCCCTTCCGATTGTTCATCTCAAACAATATGGAATGTCTTTCGCTGATCGTGGCATTGACATGTTCACGAAATCTCCAATCCTTAATTACTCTTCATCGTACCTGCCATCTTTGCACTTCTAAGTATGCAATTACTAGTCTTTAATGCTAACAACGCATCATGCAACAACCGTCGAGATTGTCATTAATGAGCAAAAGGCTCGAGGAGATCTCCCATTCACATGCATTGGACCAAGATTTGTGGAGGGTTATATTATCCCTTCCAAATCTTCATTTCAAACATCGTTTGGAGAAAACGAACGTTCTCGTAAACTTATGGTAGTAGCTCGACATCAGTTCTATGGAGATACAGTGAATATCTTTGGGCGTGAGGACCAAAACTTACAGTGGTCTAGGGCATACTCTTACTATTCATCCCATTTTGCCTAGAACAAAGTGATTTGGACCTCTGGAATCGCTCGTGCAGGTTGTGTCCCTGAAGTTTTTTACTGTAAGGAGGTGGTCTCTTGGTGTGCCGAAAAATATATTTCAAGCCAAAGAATTATTCCACTGTGTGACCATTCTCCTGTTTCTTTGTCACCTCGGTTCTTTCGCAAGATGTTAAGATTGTCGAAGCCAACATTGACCTTCCGAGGACAAGACTGCAAGCAGTTCCTAGAAAAACATGATAACGGGTTGGACCTCTTACCTGAGTTCCTGGAAGACCCGGCAACAGTTCCTAAAGATATCACAAAGTTGTAGGTCAGTTCCTTTAGAAATTCATTCTGGGAAATTGCCTAGCTGTTTACAAGAATAATGAGACAGGAATCCATAATATTCCAGATATAAAAAGTATGCAGAACATAAATAAAATGCTAGAAATGGCAGATGAACAACAATATAACCATAACAACACCACAATAATACCAAAATGATACTAGAATAACACCAAAAAGAGAACTTTGATTAATCAGAGCAATGTTCACTTGCCTCTTCAAGGGGGCAACCTCCAACAGAGCAGAGCTCTATTACAATAATATCCAAGACAAAAGTTCTCATACCCTCAACTCCTATTTATACTAAATATGTCTATCAAAAGAACCATCTAGAGGAAGATCCTTCTAGAAGCGGAAGATTTTATTAGTTCTTCTTACATTTGACTTATTCTTCCTTATTGCTAGGCCTTATTAATATTGACCTTTATTACATCAAAATATATTATTCTACCTACATGACGGGTTATGTCCCTAACATGTCCTCCTTCTTAAAAAACAACCTTGTCCTCAAGGCTCGAGACATGGAAATTGTTGCAGAATGGTAGCTGGTTCCCAAGTGGCATCTGCTAGGGTTGTATCTTTCCACTAGAATAACACTTCCTTGATGGTTCGCTGACGCAGGTGACGCTCACGCTGGTCCAAAAATGCTTGTGGATATAGCCAAATGGAGCCTTCTTCGTCCAACTCAGGAAGGTTGGTTTGAATTTTCCACTTAGTTCCAATCACCTTCTTTAAGTAGGAAACATGAAAAACAAGATGTATCTTATAATGACTAGGCAAAGCTAACTGATAGGCCACCTATCCCACACACTTGAGAATAGTACAAGGTCCATAAGATTTGGGTGCAAGTTTTTGACAATGGTCAACCTTGAGGGAAATTTTCTTGTAAGGTTGCAGTCGAAAAAACACTTGATCCCCTTTTGCAAATTGACCTTACGAGGGACCTTGATCTACTTGTTGCTTCATGCGATTCTGGGCCATTACCAAATTCTCTTCGAGGGTACGAAGAATAGCCTCTCGAACTGTAAGCGTTTGGTCAACCGCCTAGACCTTCGAGACACCTGGAAAATATGAGAGAACTGAAGGTGGATTTTGTCCATATACTGCTTCAAAAGGAGTCATGCGGGTAGCTGTATGGTATGAAGTGTTGTACCACCATTCAACTAGTGGTAACCATTGAGCCCATTGATTTTTCTTTTCTAAGGCAAAACACCTCAAATATGTTTCCAAACACTTGTTGACAACTTTAGTTTGACCATCAGTCTGGGGATGATAAGTTGTGCTGATGTGCAATTGGGTGCCTTGTAGCTTGAACAGTTCTTGCCAAAAATTGTCAGTGAAAGTTGGGTCGCGATTAGAAACATTAGAATGCGTCATGCCATGAAGCTTGAAGACTTGATCCATGAAAAGTTGAGCCATAGTGGATGTTTTAAATGGGTGTTGAAGAGCAAAAAAATGAGCATACTTGGAAAGACGATCAACTACCACCATGATGACTAATTTATTTCCCGATTTAGGTAAGCCTACAATAAAATCCATAGAGATATCCTGCTAAATAGCAAGTGGAATCGGACGTGGTTGTAGTGTGCCAGAAGATTTGACTTTTCACCCTTGTTGCGTTGACACACACCACAAAATTACGAACGTCCTATTTCATACCATCCCAGAAAAAAAGAATGTTTGGCCCCGTCATAGGTTTTGGTAAACTCGGAGTGTCGAGTTGTGGGTGTAGCATGAAGCTCATAAAGTACTGTGGATTTAAGTTTTCACTGTTTACTTAAATACAAATGACCTTTGCATCGAAGCTCATCATGGAGCCAAGAGTACCCTGGGGAAACTGGAGAATTGGACTGCAATTGTTGTATCAAATGCGAACTTTTGGGATCGTGTAGCCATTCCTAGCAAACGACTTGGAGCCAATCTGGTACAATGAAGGAGAGAAAAAAAAGGGACCCTTCATTTTCATATTTTCGGGAAAGTGCATCCGCAACCACATTGTCTTTTCCTTTCTTGTAAATGATCTCATAATCATAACCAAAGAGATTAGTCACCCATTTTTGTTGCTTTGGGGAGGAAATGCATTGTTCCAAAAAATACTTGAGGCTTTGATGATCTGTCTTAATTTGGAAGCTTTGCCCCAATAGATAAGGGCGTCAAAGATCAACGACATGTATAATAGACAACATTTCATTTTCATAGATTGATTGCCCAAATTTCGTTCAGACAATTGTTTGTTGGTAAAGGCCAAAAGCCGACCCTCTTGCATAAGGACAACACCAATTCCTTTCCTTGAAGCATCACATTCCAGGACAAAGGGCTTTGTGAAATTAGGAAGGGTCGGGACTGGAGTGGTGCACATGGCCATCTTCAAGGTTTGAAAAGCCCGAGCAACTGCTAGATTCCAAGTGAAAGAATTCTTTTTAAGGAGTGCAGTGAGAGGTGCCACAATCTTTCCATAATTCTTAACAAACTTATGATAATAACATGTTAAGCCCAGAAATCCACGCAAGCTTTTGAGAGTCTTTGGGAGAGCTTTTGAGAGTCTTGCATAGCTTCAATATTTTTAGGATCCACCCTGACACCAACCTTGCCAACAAGATGACCCAAGTACTCGACTTCTTAGGCGCCAAAAGCACATTTAGATTGTTTCAGGAAAAGTTGGTGTTGAGAGAGTAGATGGAGAACTCGATCCACATGAGCAAGATGGTCTGTCCAGGTTTTTCTATAGATGAGGATATCATCAAAGATAACTAAGACAGAATGACGAAGAAAAGGACAAAAGAGATGATTCACGAGGCTTTGGAAAGTGGAGGGAGCATTACACAAGCCAAAGGGCATGACCAAAAACTCATAATGCCCCTCATGAGTTCTAAAAGAAGTCTTAGGAATGTCTGCCTCTTTCGTACAGATCTGGTGGTAGCCAAAACGAAGATCAAGTTTAGTAAAGAACTGGGCACCACTCAATTCATCCAAGAGGTCATTAATGACATGAATGGAAAATTTGTCTTTAATGGTGAGTTTGTTGAGGGTGCGGAAGTCAGGACACATGCATTGAGAACCTTCTTTCTTAAGGACCATGACCACAAGAGAAGAGTAGAGGATCGTACTAGGGCAGATAACACCTACGTTAATTAGTTCTTGAACCATTTTCTCAATTTCATTTTTTTGGGAAAAGGGGTGACGATAGGGATGAATATTGGGAGGAAGGCTTCCTGGGACAAGGGGAATGGAATGATCATGAACACCAAGGGAAGGAGGGAGTCCCTGGGGAGTGGAAAAAACCACTTGATGTTTAGAGAGGATGGATTGGAGGTCCTGCGGCATAGAGGGTGTCTCAGTGGCTTGTATGTCATGGAGTTGAGCAATGACGCCATAATGACCTTTTTTTAGCAGCTTTTCCATACGATGGGAACTAATGATCTCCGGGGAACCGACGATGATGACTTGGAACTTATATTGTTGGCCCTCCTGGTCAAATTGCATGGTTAATTCCTTAAAATCCATGAGAATGGGACCCAAAGTCCTTAGCCAGTCTGCACCCAACACAATGCCACAACCGCCCATGTCGATAGCAAACATATGATATTTTAGGTGGTAGTCACCAATTTGGAGATGCGCATTTTCACAACGCCCTCCACATATCATGGACCAGCCATTGGCAATAATGATTTGGAAATTATTGACTGCACGGATATAGCAATTAGTTTCTTGGGCAATGCAATAATAAATAAAATTATGGGTGCTTCCACTATCAACAAGAATGATGACCTTCCTGTGTTTGATGTAGTCATTTAGCTTGAGGGTTTGGGGAGCAAAGAAGTCAGTGAGAGCATTTAGGGAAATGATCGGTTCTACTTCGGGAGGGTCTGAGGGAGGGGTTATGTCAGTGGGTTCAGGTGACATAGACACAAGGGGAGATTCAACATCCTCTTCTGAAACATCCTCCGAGATGGCCATAAAAATATTTTTTTCCTTACACTTGTGTCCTAGAAAATATTTGTCATCACAATTATAACAAAGGCCTTTGAGTTGGCGTTCAACCATTTCGGCCCTGGTCATTTTTTGGATCTTTAGTGGAGTAGAAGGAGGAGTGGGATTTACTGGTTTAGTGCCAGGAATAAATGATGGTTTCCAGTTTTGAGAAGAGACAACATGTTGTGCTTCCTTAGCTCTTTTAGTAGCCTCCACCCAACTCCGAGGCCGAGACATGAGGACATGCGCACGAATCTCATCCTTGAGGCCACTGATAAAACATTCTCGAAATAAAGCATCAGACATGCCCTCTGTACGAAAAGTCAGTCGCTCAAAAGCAACTATAAAGTCTTCCACTGTGCCAGATTGTTTCAACTTTTTCAAACGACCTAAATGGTTGGTGTCAATGTCAAAGTGTTCATAAAGTTCTGCCACAACGTGTGTCCAAGCAACATACCCTTGATGGGAAGTTTTTCTCCATTTCCACCATTGCCAATGTTCTTGATCTAGATGGAGAACACCATATCGAAGTTTGGCCAAATCATCCGTAATGACATACAAAGAGAACTAATGTTCCATTTGAGTTACCCAACTAGTGGGATCTAAGCCATCAAATTTGGTCACATCCACACGTGGAAGGTGTAGGTCACGTTGAAAGTGATGGGGTTGAAAATTATGGGAATGAGAGGAAGTTTCAGCTTCGGTATGCAAAGGTGGGTCAAATAAAGGGGGATTTGCAGGGATATGCGTCTTGGTGTAGATCATTGAAGCGACAGATTCAAGCTGGGTAGTAATGTCTTGTTTTAAGTCTTCTTTGAGTTCCTCGATTGAGGCGACGATGGAGGAATGCATGTTTTTATTGATGGTGGCAATATTAGCAGTGAGTTGTCTCACTTCTTGTTGGGTCTCTGTGAAATTATATTGCAAGGTATTGAAGCGAGCTTCCAAGTCTTGGCTACGGGTATGGGCCATGATGACGAGGGAACCGAAAAGGGGTGGGTGGGGTCAAAAATTTTGCTGAAAAATGATAGGTATGAATGTGATAAGGGCGAAGAGATAAATCTAATGGAATACATCTCAAATAATGGTGTAACAAAATCTAGACTTTTATTTTATTTTATTTTTACACCTGCGGAGTTATACTCCGGTCTAAAGATTACTACAGTGATGAAATTCCCAAATGTTTAATCAGGAAGAAATGTGTAGTGATTTGGCAACTCGAATGCAACAGACACTGTTGTACGGCAATAGATCTTGTCTATTTTGTTTTTTGTTTCCGTCCCCAAAGGTTAGGTATTCAAGGGTTCTAGAGACAAGGGTTTTCCCTGTGCTATAGCTCTCTGATATACGTGTGGGGTCCAATAGTATTACTCGGCCCAATATCTCAGGGCACCAAATAAGGAGGCTAGATAGTGCCCTTATCCGTACTACCCGACTACCCGAGTACTATAGAGTATCTTCTCAAGTGTTATTCTCGGTGGCACTATAACAGTCAGGCAACAGATCGATTTATCTAAAGAGGGCTTCAGGAAATATAGGTCGATCCATATACATGTGTTGTCTAATGTGCTACCACTCGAAGGGGTACCAACAAGGGTGGCCAACATATGTGCGCTTAAGCACCACTTGTATTTCATGTGTGTATGAATCTCTGACCGCGGGTTTCTGCATGTAACGACGGATCTTTGTAGCTTAAAGACGTCGGAATACGTCTCTACCCTAAAAAAAATTAACCCACAATTTTCTGTCGAGGAAAGTGCTCTGATACCAATTGTAATATTCTAGATATAAAAAGTATGCAGAACATAAATAAAATGCTAGAAATGGCAGATGAACAACAATATAACCAGAACAACACCACAATAATACCAAAATGATACCAGAATAACACCAGAAAGAGCACTTTGATTAATGAGAGAAATGTTCACTTGCCTCTTCAAGGGGGAAACCTCAAGCAGAGTAGAGCTCTATTACAATAATATCCAAGACAAAAGTTCTCATTACCTCGACTCCTATTTATACTAAATATGTCTATAAAAAGAACCATCCAGAGGAAGATCCTTCTAGAAGCGAAAGCTTCTATTAGGTATTCTTACATTCGACTTATCCTTCCTTATTGCTAGGCCTTATTAATATTGACCTTTATTACATCAAAATATATTATTCTACCTACGTGAGGGGTTAGGTCCCTAACAAATCCACGACAGACATTTCCCGAATGGTTCTTTATATTTTGTATTTCATAGTCAAGGAACGATCAATTTTTTATTGGGGGAAGCTAATTTCCATTGAAATATGTTCCCAATTGTCACGATTCAAAGAAGAGAATAAATTTTATATGTCATCCTACTTGGTTTTCGCGATAACGCATTGTTGTTCGTTTCCAAAACTGTCTTTGTCCAAGAAGATAAACTATAAATTTGACCCAGTAACGTCCTGGTACTAGGCCTTGTGCAGGCACAAGGCCTCCCATTGTTTTTACGAGGTTTTTAATGACTTTGTCTCGGTTTTCAAAGATTTATTGTTAGGAAAGGATGCTTCCCGGATGTCAGACCAGGCAACCAAGTTTTTGGACAAGAAGGGGACACTTGAACAAATGGAAAATTACAGTGTAATAATGATTTTTGGCTCCAAGGAAAATCATGCTTTCCTTCCATGTCACATCACAGACAAGATGTTTGTTACAGAAATAGCAAGGCAATACAACTACTGGTTGCATTTTTTCCATGGCAAGAGAAAAAAACAGTTCATTCCTATGCCTTGGAAAGTCGGGGACTTCGTGTTCAGGAACGTCAACAAGATTGACGAATTTGTAGGCCATTTCAACAACTTGAACCTAAGATATGTTGAAAGGCTAAGAGGGTTCGACCCTAATGGGATTTTTCTACAACATTTACTAGCAGTTGCTTTAGCAGCTCTTTTATCCATACACTCCTAAACGAAGACGGAGACAATGACGACAACACTCCTGCTCCTAACGATGGCGACATAGAGACATTGCAAAGCACAATTGAATTGTACAGACAACAACGAAAATGCTCCAGTGAGAAGAGTGTCCAGTCCCTGGCTAACACTCCCAAGAGAACGACATCACAGAGCATCGCTCCAACGACCCAACCCAGTAAGAAAACAACCCAGAATTATTCAAACGGAGGAGAAGATAAGAACCCTCCTCGTAGAAAAATTGATAGTTCTCACAAATTTCCCGTGACGAAGAAGAGAAAAAACGTTGTAGGGCAAGCGGAAAAGCCAGAAACTGAAAGTGAGAACATGCAACTTGAGACTGTTGTGGATGACGTGCTCCGCAAAGTTGATCAGCCCGCGGATGCGATGCACCATAGTTCCACAATGAAAATAGCCGAGACCAACATTTTTTACGAAGATGAATCCTTCGTATTCCAAAGCCCTGTTTTTGACAACCAATCTAAAAATTTAATTATTGAAAAGAGAGATGTAACAAATAAGAAAGGTGTTAGCAACAATTCTTGTCTTGGGCGTAAGAGTATCCAGGTCTGAAGGCTGCACGACAAGCGCCCAAGCGTAGTACAGAAAAATCTCGTTTCTAGTTACCAATCAAGTGAGCGAGCAAAGTTATGTAGTCAATGACCAAGATCCATCTATAGAGCAAATCAACGATCGACAGGCAATCATGGTTAGCAGAGTTGAGCTAGGATTAGCGTAATGGGTAGCGCTTATATATCACCAAAAAGATCTCAGTCGTCCATCCCGGAGGAGTACATGGCACACGATCGAGCTCTATCGCCACTTCGCCCTTTGTGACTTTGAAGAACGAGGACTAGCCTCCTCCCAGCCGCGAGATGCGAAGTGCCGAAGGTGTCCAGGACCCGAGCCCACAGTCTTGCCGAGATGATCAAGACCATCCATCAGAGAGGGACACGTGGTGTGCGATTAGGCTCTATCGCCTCCTCGCCTTTCGTAACTTCGAAACACGAGGACCAACCTCCTCCTAGTCACGAGACGCGAAGTGCTGAAGGCGTCCAGGACCCGGGCCCACAGTCTTGCCGAGATAATTAGGACCATCCATCAGAGAGGGACACGTGGTGCGCGATTAGGCTCTATCGCCTCCTCGCCTTTCGTAACTTCGAAGAGCAAGGACCAGCCTCCTCCCAGCCGCGACACGCGAAGTGTCGAAGGCGTCCAGGACCCGAGCCCACACTCTCACTGAAATGATCCAGGCCGCCCAATCAAGGAGGGGTACGTGGCACGTGATTAGGTTATGTCGCCACCTTGCCTTTCATAGCTTTGAAGCATAAGGAGCAGCCTCCTCCCATCCACGAGACGCGAAGTGCTGAAAGCGCCTTTGGAGATAGGCACAGGGTCACAACCCGTGGTCACTCGGGGGCGATAGAAAGAATTGTGCAAAGGGTTGAAGCGTCGAGTTTAGCTACAGAAGGTATCACTGCATTCTCCAAGGACCAGTTCAGCTCGACCTCGATCTTGGTCCTCGCTAAAAATGAATGAAGGTGGATGGAGGTAGTTGAAACCTCGGTTCACTCATTAAATGTGAGGCATGGAGGTTCTGGCGGGTGGTCTGCCTAAGACCGTCCGGTGTGCAGATTGATCTGAAAATCCCATGCCGATCTGATGTTCTCGTCCGACCAAATAGCCTGCACATGATAGGTTGAACTTTAATGTTTCAGCTACCTCCCCTGCAAAGGCCATGCAAAGTTAAGGTGAAGTCTGACGAAGGATTTCTGTCTGAATTTGACTGAAGGGATGCCATGCCTTGGAGGTTTGAGCACGCCTCTGTTGGACGAATTTTTCTGAGTATATGTACTCAGTTTTTGTATTTTTGAAGGGATTGATGGTTGAGTTTAGCTCCCGATTGTAAAGTTTAGATGAAGCACTGGTTGCTCTGGTTATGTAGTGCAACTTGACACTTCTTGCCTTATCAATGTCAGCCTCTTTCCACTCTCTGTGTACACTGTGTTATAACAGCTAGAAATTGGAGGATCCAATCGAGTTGCGACTGTTATAGGATGATGTATGTTGGATCACTGTAATAGTTGTATCGTTTCTAATCAGTTCTTGTATTGTCTCAACGCTGAATGATTTGGAATTGGAAGATCCAGTCAAGTACCATTTCAGTTCCTCAAAACTCCGAACCAAGAGGATCTTGTATTCTGAGTTTTTCCTCCTCAAGCTGCTAAAAGGCCCGATGCCCAAAGCAGTCTTGCTCACTCTCTCACTAAGTCTTCCATCTGCTCATTTTATTATCAACTCACTGACTGAAGTTAGATCAAGACCTCCTTTGTTTTTCTACATACCAAGCCCGATTTTCTGAGTTAGAGCGATATCTTCTTGAGTCTCTATCCATTTGATCATCCCATTAAATTATACATAAACTGATGGGCGTTGGGCTCTGCTCCTGCTGCAATCTAGGAGTGACTTCCAACGCCAACAAAAGGGAAATCGCGTTCAGAGATTAACCTTAGGAACATGCAACCGTCCCAAATCTCCTGACTTCACTGAACAACTGCATATGCTCTTGATGATTCCATTGGAGGAATTGAAGCGGAGAATGCCAGACTGAACGACCGAATCAAGGAATTGGAGGAGGCTTTAATTCCTACCCCATTGTTTGCCATTCCTTTAGCAAAAACCATGCTTGCCACCCCTGCAACTAAGTTAAAAGGATCCTCCAGCCTCCTCACATCCTGTAGAGGCTATGTGGAGAAGAATATCAAGAAAATAATGGATCTAATTATTGAAGCCTAGGAAACATCACAAAATATAGCTTCCTTTCGAACAAAGGCACATGCTTTGCACGAACATTTGCAGGCGGATTTAAAAAATGAAGAACGTTTCTATCTAGAGACGGTGATTCCTTTTGGAAACCATGTCATCAACATCTCAGATCTAAGAAGAAGACAAGAAGATCTCCCCTCCCCAAACCGGATCAAACAATTAAAAGCATGCTGGAAAGAGAAAGTTAAGAACCTACATCTCATTGTCGAATCATGTGAACAAGCCATATCAGAGAAAGAAGAATTATTCAGAAACCTGATCGAAATAGACTTAGCCGGAAGTACCTGTTAGAATATAGAAGATTGTGCTCGTTTTACCATTGACGATACCCTCGTCACACAACCATAGGCCGAAGCCACCCTCTGAGCACCTTAACCTTGACTGAGAATTACTCTAGAAGCAAACCCTAGGCTAGATAGCCAAACAAGGTGTAGCGCATATTTCTCCAAAGATAGTGCACCAACAATAGCTGATCAGATAGTCCAAACTCTAGCCAAGAGATAGTCCAAGGTCATACCGAAAACTAGCTGCACCTGCAACCCTCCTCCACATGTGCGCACCAAACTAGGAACTGCAGTGCGCACCAAACTGGGAACTGCAATTCTTAGATGCTGTCAAATGAGAACTGGTGCCCTGTATTTATACCGGTTCTGCGAGATGAATTCTCCTTCTGGACATGTGTCTGTTCAGTATATTATTATTATTTATGGTCGACTTCTTCTCTTGGAGGCTAATAACTAATATAAATTATCTTCTTGAGCCGATAAGACTTCTAGGGTTATTAGCCAACTCATTAGGGTTTTCTCTTGCTTTCCAGAGTCTTCTATTCTTGTCAGGTTCATAGATGGAGGTAAATACCTCCCGCAGCTACCATAATATTAACACTCTCTCCTAGCTAGGGAGGTATTACAAGTAATGGTCTCGAGCACAAAAACATACCATTTACCCGATAGCATTAATATAGTCGTCTAGACTATCTCATGACTAGATCATGAGCATCATCATCACCATCAGCTGCATCATCTCTCGAAACCATACTTCATCTGAGTAATTAGACATGATGATGGATAGGTCACTCACACCATAGAGTGATACAAGAGCCACTCTTATAATCTAAAGGAGTAAATGCTCTAAACCAATTTCCATTTAGAAAATCTCTGTTCATCATTCGTCTAGATGGTGATTATTTCCAATAAAATGTTGATAGTCTTCAAGGCAGTTAGAACAAAAATAGAACACAACTGTGTCTATCCATAGTAGTGCATAACTACAATCCAGTGGTTCACTACCACACCAAGTAACACACACGTACTTGATCAACAATGTATAGTCACAAATAGTGGAACATATCCACCACAATAGTCTTCATCTACTGTCATACAGTCTTCATAACAAACATCTGATAGCAACCTGCATAGAAACAATGTTATAATATAAATTGAATCATCTAGGCCAATCTTTCACTCACATCTGTGAGCTCTGAACGAATATCTGCCTCGGGAACAGTGGGGCATATCCACCACAGTAGTCTATATCTATTGTCTTCATAACAAACATCTTATAGCAACCTGCACAGAAACAATGTTATGATATAAATTGAATCATCTGGGCCAATATTTCACTCACGTCTATGAGACATGAAAGAATATCTGCCCTCGGTTTAGAAAATCAACAATGGGCTATCTGCCCTATTCTTCTCAAACAAGGAAGAAGGATTGTTTCTGATTTGTGAGCCTGGACCATTCTTCACCCTGGGCCATTCTTCCTACACTAATCAAAGTGCACCCTGGACAGAATGTATAAACCCTAAGGAATGTCTAAGTCTGGACCACTCCTCACCCTGGGCCATTCTTCCTGCACTAATCAAAGTGCGCCTTGGAGAGAATGTATAAACCCTAAGGAATGTTTGTCCTGGACCATTCCCCACCCTAGGCCATTCCTCCTACACTAATCAAAGTGCGCCCTAAAGAGAATGTAAGTATAACCCTAAGGAATGTTTGTCCCTGATTGTTGAGCCTAGACCAGTCCCCACCCTGGGCCATTCCTCCTACACTAATCAAAGTGCACCCTGGAGAGAATGTATAAACCCTAAAGAATGACTGTCCGGACCATTTTCTCTGTTAACCACAAGAGGAAAAGACTGTCTTGCATCAACCTCCAAAATAGACCATTCCTCATGTTAACCACAATGAGAAATCGTTGTCCGGCGAGGCGGGCCAGTCTTCTTGAGTAACCCTCAAGAAGAGAGACTGCCCTAGACCAGTCCCCATGTTAACCACAATGGGAAGTCGTTGTCTATGATACATCAACAATCAGACTACCTCCCATGTTAACCACAATGGGAAGTCACTATCCGTTAGAAATCTCAATCCACTTTCCGAACAGGAAAGCATCTGTCCAAGATGGACTATTTTTCAAATTTAAAGATGAATGTCTTCAATAATGTTTTCAGTGCTCCCTCCTAACTTGGAGAGTCATTTCTTCCTTTTTCAATAAGAATGAAGTTGTTTCCACGAGCTTCAGCTTGAGTACACAAACTTTTTCATCTTGGATAGAAGCTTTACCAAAATGTCTGCTTATCTGCTCATCTGGTGGAGATATGTATTGGAGAATCATTTTCTCCTTTCTAGACTTCATTATGGATAATGTAATGCTTGATTTCAAATGTACTTTAGTCTGGAACACTGTGAAGGCTTCATGTAGATCTGAACAATAGAGTATATCATAGTTGGAAAACTGGAACATATCTATGTGGCACTTCTTCTCTCATCATGAGATCTGATCTACTGAGTAGTCATCTTGATGTTATAGGAAATCTTCACCACGCTTTTGCTGTGCACTAGAGGTTCTCCACCAAGTTATCTTCTGCTATCTGCGTACATGAGTCTCTTTCTAGTATGCCTCAAGGTCTTGAAATTGCTCTTCATACGCTCTTTATTTAATTGCTCCAGAGAACATTCTTTGCATTCATCTGATGTAGAATTCCAATTCATGGATGTTGCGGATGATATAATGACTCATGTAGAGATAAGTCTGGTTTACTGGAATAAGTAATCATCATAGTCTTCTCCCTCCATCTGGGAGAACCTCTAGTTTTGGGTCTTGTAATGCTTTCATTCATAAGTCTTCCATACACTGTTCTTCATCACGACTTTCAATTCTTCTTCTTGATTGCTTTTAGTGAGTTCATATCAGGCTGGTAATCTTGTGATTCTTGATACAATGACTGGTTGTCCTGGTTTATCTTTCTTTCTTGGAATCTTCATGTTTTTCTTTAGCTCTAGGTCCATGGAGTTTCTTATAGATTCCATGCCCTAAAGATTCCACTTCTTCCTTTCATCATAGGATCACAGATCTGGATGGACAACCGAGAATACTTTAAGGCTTCTTTTCGAAGAAGTCTTCTTCTGTGGTTGAACTGAACATGTACCGTCTTTCATGGCTGCTACCATGGATATATATATTTCATCATCTTCAATGGATCATAGGATTAACTCTCTCCTAATTCTTGCTTCACGTAAGAGTGCATATAATCGGCTCCCTCCGTCTAACAGAGTCCATGCTTTCATCTGCATCCTTATTGTCTTCTACAATGTATAATTGGCTCTCTTGTCTAACAGAGTCCAC
This sequence comes from Picea glauca, assembly GCA_000966675.3. Lineage (NCBI taxonomy): Eukaryota > Viridiplantae > Streptophyta > Pinopsida > Pinales > Pinaceae > Picea > Picea glauca. The sequence goes on from JZKD02S1679046.1 coordinate 94,282, forward strand.
GCATCCATCTTGTTGTTTTCTACAAAATGTTATAAGTCCTTTTCCAATTTCCTCTCGATTGCTGACTTCTTTCTGTCTTTGCTTCTTCTAAGTCTCTTCATGATTGATTCAACTTTTCTTGCAATAGCTTTCACATGATTTGCATTTCATTCTTTCATGTGTATTATCTAATGATATCCATTTTCATCTTGTTTGTTCTTCCATAGGTATAGTTCTTCTTGGAACACATTATCTTTCAAGAGATAGATATACAAGATATGTACAGAGACGATGCAAACAAGATATGTACAAGAAATAAGAAGAGTGTTGTTACCTTTTAGAAGAAGAAGTCTCTTCCATCCTGCTTAGTCTTCTTTGTAGGTTCCTTTTCTTCGGTAATTGATGCTTCGTGTTTCTCCGTCCTTCTCTTTAGCTCGGGACAATAATTCTTGTAGTGAACATACGTTTGACAGTTGAGGCATTGTACTTCTGAAATGTCTTTCTCTTGATTTGGCTTCCTCCTTGAGCCAAACTTCCTTTTATTCCTGAAGTTCTTGAATCTTGCTGTGAAGGCTTGATCATTGCACTACCACAGGGGTTTCTCTTTTGCATTGATCCTTGATTCTTCTTGAGCACAACAAGTCCACAGTTCTTCAAATGTCAGATACTCATTCCTTGTGTCCATGCTTGGGGCAAATGCATCCCATGTATTGGGAAGACCATCGAGTACTATGTTCACCAATTCCTTTTCTTAAGTGATCTCTTCAATAGCTTGTAGTTATCTTAACTGGGAGATCCTTACAAAGTATGATGTTATGTTGTCATCATCATTCATCTTCATGTTACAGAGCTCATTCTTCAGACTCATAACTTGTCCAATGTTTATGACCGAGAAGAGATTTGTCAGGGCATCGTACATCTTCTTCGATGAGTCAAGATGGGAGATGTAGGGTATCAAGTGGTCTTTTATAGAATCCACTATGATACTCATGGAATTCAAGTCAACATCTTTGAATTTCTCCATAGCTGCAACGTTCTGCGGTTCCTTCTCTCTTCCTTCTTCAAACTCTGGCTTCACAATCTTTCCTTTCACGATATCCAGTATTTTATTCTTGGCAAGGATGGGGTCAATTCTTGTCTTCCACAATCTGAAGTTAGAGGCTCCATCTAACTTGTTCTCAGACTTCATAGAGTTAGTCATGGCTTGCTTGACTTGGTCAAACCCTAGATTTGACCATAAATTCAAACTTCACGTCTTGGCTTACTGAGAGTGTCAGGAGATGGGCTAGGCTAGAGTGCACTGATCTATCCGGAGATTAGGTCAATCCATTCACTTAAGGTGCCTCAACAAGAGGATTAGGGTTTCTACAACTGCTCCTACTAGTAACCCTAGAGGTAATGTCTTGGGAGTTGCTTCTGCTAGTAACCCTAGCGACAGTTCCTCAGTGAGCTCAATATCCCAGCGACTATGTTTCCTTCCAGCGTTTAGACTGAATGAAGGAGGTGTGGGCCCATAACCTATTAGAATATAGAAGATTGTGCTCGTTTTACCATTGACGATACCCTCGTCACCCAACCATAGGCTGAAGCCATCCTCCGAGCACCTTAATCTTGACTGAGAATTACTCCGGAAGCAAACCTTAGGCTAGATAGCCAAACAAGGTGTAGCGCATCTTTCTCCAAGGATAGCGCACTAACAATAGCTGATCAGATAGTCCAAACTCTAACCAAGAGATAGTCCAAGCTCATACTGAAAACTAGTTGTTGTTGTAGCTGCACCTGCAGCCCTCCTCCACATGTGCACACCAAACTGGGAACTGCAGTGCGCACCAAATTGGGGACTACAGTTATGAGATGCTGTCAATTGAGAACTGGCGCCTTGTATTTATATTGGTTCTGCTAGATTTGCTGGGGCTGACTTCTCCTTCTGGATATGTGTTTGTTCAATATATTATTATTATTTTTGGCCGACTTCTTCTCTTGGAGGCTAATAACCTAATATAAATTATCTTCTTGAGCCGACAAGACTTCTAGGGTTATTAGCCAACTCATT
>JZKD02S1679046.1:117722-132108 GCA_000966675.3 Picea glauca
CTACAACTTGCACTATAACAGAGCCCACACCTATTTAAGAGAGGCTCTCTCCCTTTTTTTTGGTTGTTGAAAGTGTGGTAAACTTTTGAGAGTTGTTGTTGAAGACCGATTGGAAAGTTAAAGATTTCATTCTTGTTCATGTGAGGCAATTGTTATGTAATTTATCATGGTTGAATGTTGATGTTGAAAACTACTTGCAAAGGATTTGTTTCAAGGGTTATTTGTGAAGGGCTACTACACTCCAATAGAAAAAAATTGGAGTGGGCTTTCATTTCTTAATCTCTTTGTTGTTTTATGTACAAATGTGTTGAATATTGCATCAATCATCTTCTAGACTTGTTGCAGATTTTATACTTTACAATAAAGCACACACTAGTAAACAAGTCTAAAGGTGAAACTCTTGAATGGCTTTTTCAAGGAAAATTTCTGCATTAATTGACAGCAAGACAGCAAGATTGGGTTGGCTGTAGCATGCACTTTGCAGCTCTGTTTGCCCTAATCATTTACTCAAAACAGCCCTCTAATTCTAGCCTCTTCACCCTGTTACCCCCCATGCCAAGGGGGTAACTAAAGGAGATCATGTCTCATGGTCGGCAATGGGAACAATGATCCCGATCATGATGATGATCAGCATGTCCACAGATGGCAGCCCAGCAGCCCCCCTCAGATTGCCTCTTACAGCTAAAGATCAACCAAGACTCATCACGTCCAGACAACCCAACGTATGGGAGATGGTAAGCCAGCATCACCATGAGGTATGTTAGTCCTTTCATGCGAAGTGTTGTGCTTAATTTACTGGGCATGTGGATGAAGATCATTGGTTGAAGTCAGATAATGGATCACCGGTTTGGGAAGTTGTGTTTGTTGCCTTGTTTCACCTTGGTGGTCAACTTTTGCGCCCTAGTCTCGTGTTGTCACCGCCCAGGAAAAACGGGTACTACTAGGGGGCCCTCACAAGGGTAACATTATGTTCCCCTCCATACTTAGCACTCTCTATCCTGGAGCCTCTCATAGTGTACTAAACTTCGATAATGGGTCATGGTCCATTATCTCATGAGAATAAGGGGTTGAAGGCCCAGAGGTTGATGCAGCTGCTATATATGTACATGCTATGTAAAATGATAAAGGCCACCTATAAAAGCCACATGCCAACTTGAGCTCTACCCCCTCTAATGGTAATCGCCCCTTGTCCTGATGCACTGAATGCACAATCATAACAGAACCATAGCCTAGTAAAAAATGAAAGAATACAACTTGAAACTTGTAAAGGGGACTTGCGAAATAAAGAATGGGTATCAAAAGGCAATTAAAGGGTTCAAAAGGAAAAAGTACCAAGGAAAGGGTATCTCAAGTAGCAAGCGCTCCCTCTACAAAGGTGCTCATAGAAATGGATTTAATGACACCATAATCCATGAAGTAAGCCCAAATTCATATCACTATCACACTTACTCTTGAAGGGTTACTTTCTTTCACTGTTTCCCTTGGGACCTATCCCTCTACCTGGGTCTTTTATTTCATTGTCTTGGTTGGCACACCTAATAGGGTTGGATGAACGCCCTCCCATATTCAAACTTGCCAACTGTGAAAATTTTAAAACCCATTAAACCAATCAAATTAATTTTAACTGATTATTCAGGGTTTTTCTTCACAATAAATTAAATATACAGCAGAAATAAATTACCAGGAACTGAAAGTAATAGTAGACAGCAATCACATCAAATGTACACACTTATTTTTGGACAATAGTCCCTGGAAAAACCCAAGGTGGGAAAACCGGTGAAGCAGATCTGAGATTTTATTATTTTTGAGCAGGAAAATATGGAAATTTCTTAGAAAGTAAATCGTTCTCTGCCAACAGCTGAATAATCTTCAGCAAAACCCTCTCCAACAAAACCGTACAACCTCCCTAGACCCTCCAAAACAGAATTAGAATGAAACAGCAGCTAGAAAGTGAGCCTCTACATGAATGCACGGCCCTCCTACGTCACTCTGTACAGCATTGCCAGCTCTGAAGCTTAGCCTTTGCGATTTGGTGAAGATATGAGTCGATTCACCTGCTAGACTCTCCTCTGTCCTCCTGCAAAAACTCTCACCTGCAAATCTGCAATCGATCTCTCTCTGGAATTGATTTCTCTCTCACTTGTACGCCCCTCTAGCCCAGTTGATCTCTTTATTATTCATTGAGCAAGTGAAACCCTAATCTCCAAAAGGATTGAAGGTTGAGATCAACCCTCACCCTCATGATGAGATCAATGGTCAAGATTAAAAGACCACAACTTAAATTATTTTTCACTTTAACTTTAGAAAACGTACTCAATAAAGTCAGCTGAAAATTATAACACATTAACAGCTCTTTTCCTAAGTTGGACTTAGGAAAACATTTAATTAAACAGCTTAGCCTAAGTGTTATTGTCCTCCATCATCCTAGGACGTTGTGATGATGATGGAAGACCTTCCTTGCTACAATTTCAACACTCCCTCTTAGCGAGGAAGGGATTCTTTCTCAACCCCATCTGATCTCTGAACTTCTTGAACTTTTGTTTGTTCAGTGCCTTGGTAAAGATGTCTGCCATTTGCTCATCAGTCTGTATGTAATCAAGCCTCACAGCTCCTCTCTGTACACAATCTCGGATCATGTGATACCTGATATCGATGTGCTTGATACAATCATGAAACACCGAATTCTCAGAGAGCTTGTTGCAACTCTGATTGTCACAGTGAATCACAGTAGCTTCTAGCTCCTGCCTGAACAAGCCCAAAAGTAACTTCCTCAACCACAATGCCTCACATGCTGCCAAACTGGCTGCCATGTACTCTGCTTCGACAGAGCTCAATGCCATTGATTTTTGCTTCCTGCTGAACCAAGAAGTAATGCCCGATACAATGTTGAAGCAACAACCTGAAGTACTATTTTTGTCCTCTGCATATCCTACCCAATCAACATCTGTAAAACCTGCTAATGTCACTCCACCACTACGCTCATACAATAACCCATACTCCATTGTCCCTCTGAGATAGCGAAGCACATGCTTCGCAGCAATCCAATGTACTCTTCGAGGGTCCACCATGAACTGACTCAAAGAGTTTACTGCAAAGCTGATATCCGATCGAGTATTGACCAAATACATGAGCGATCCAATCAAACTGACGATAGACAGTGGGGTCTACTGTCTTCGAATCTGATGCATCAATCTTCCTCCAGTTTGTAACCAGAGGTGTGGACATGGGCCTAAAGTCCATCATCCTAAACCTGCACAAAATCTCTATTGCATACTTCCCTTGTCCTAGGAAGAAGCGCCCATCCATCTGCCAAACCTCCAACCCTAGAAAATAGTGCATCAACCCAAGGTCTTTCATTTCAAACTCTGTTTCAAGGTTGACCTTGCAATCTGCTATCAGTTACTAATCTCCAGTGAGAAATAGGTCATCTACATAAAGTACCAATATAAGAGGCTCCTTCCCTACAAGAAAATACAGGTTCGGATCTGCCTCGCTCCAGCTGTCAATCCTCGAGTACCATGCCCAAGGTGCCTGCTTGAGCCCATACAAGGCTCTCCTTAGTCTGCACACATGCGTCTCTCTACTGCCAACCTCGAATCCCTCTGGATGCTCCACATATACCTCCTCCGCAATAACTCCATTAAGGAAGGCAATCTTCACGTCCATCTGATGAACGCTCCAACCCTTCTCTACTGCCAATGAAATGACTGCTCGGATTGAAGAATACCTGGCCACAGGAGCGAAAGTCTCCTCATAGTCAATTCCCTCTCGTTGTGAAAACCCCTTGGCCATGAAGCGGGCTTTGTACTTGTCCACGCTTCCATCCGTTGCATGCTTAACTTTCTAGATCCACTTGGATCCAACCACCTTTTTATTCTATGGCCTCGGAACTACCTCCCATACATCATTTTTCATAATGGAGGCATATTCCTCCATCATGGCCTCCTGCCACACCCTATGTTGTGCAACATTTTCATAGTTGGAAGGCTCGGCATCAATGAGTCGAGTCATCAATGCCATATATCCAAGTCTCTCTAGTGGTTTGTTGCGTCTGAAGTCCCTCTCTAGAAGCCCCGCCAACCTAGAATCACTGACTGTGGACTTGTACCACTTAGGTTGTGGCCTAGTAATCTGCTTTGGTGGAACTGTATCATGTTGCTCCTCCTCATCATCAACTCGCTCATGATGATCTTGTCCAACAATCTCCCTCTGAACACCTGTATCATGTGTCTGCTCCTGTGATCCTGCCTTCTGACTCTATGCCTCCTGCTCCTGGACTCCTGTACTTTGTCCTTGTTGGTTCTCTACACTTTCTGACAAATCCTTTGATCGCCTCAATGCACATTCCTCCTTGAACTGCACATCTCTACACACAATAACCTTCCTGTGTGCAGGAACATAGATCCTGTATGCCTTGGAAGCCTCACTGTAACCAACAAGTAACCCCTTCATCGTTGTAGGGTCCAGCTTTGTCCTCTTCTCTGAAGGGACATGACAGTAACATACACTGCCCCAAATGCGAATATGACTCACATCTGGCCTAGTACCTGAAAATGTCTCCTCGGGTGTCTGCTTCCCCAAAACAATGTAGGGACTCATATTCTGCAAATATACTGCAGCACTGCTCACCTCTGCCCATAAGAACAATGGCAGTCCCTGATCATGAATCATAGCTCATGCTACTCCAACCACAGTCACGTTCTTTCTCTTGGACACTCCATTCTGTTGAGGATTTAAGGAACTGTGAGTTCCTTCTTGATCCCCGATGTTGTGCAATAATCCTCGAACTTCTTGGAGGTGTACTCTCCCCCATTATCCGATCTTAAGACCTGAATCTTCCTCCCAGACTCGTTTTCTACTAGAGCTCTAAACTCCTGAAACCTCCCAAAGACCTCATCCTTGGTCTTTATAAAGTAAATCCAGGTCTTCCTGGAGTAGTCATCAATAAACAAGACAAAGTATTTGGAGCCACTCACTTACTCCACACTCATCGGCCCACATACGTTAGAGTGTATCAGATCCAGTACTCCCTTGGACCTATGCTCGCTAGATGGAAAGGGTTTCTGGGCATACTTGCCCAATCCACAACCCTTGCAAGGGTCATGTCTCTCAGTTGTAATCTTAAGCAATCCAGTGACTGCCTCCCTCAAATGCCCCAAAGCACCAAAATGAATATGTGCCATCCTCCTGTGCCACAACTGACCTATATTTGTGGTGAAACTCGTTAATGCTCTCCCTGGCTGAACCTGTAATCTGTAGACCTTCTCCTCTCGAACCCCAATCATCATGTCCATCTTCTCACCTGACCCACCTAGTCTAATGAACAAATTTCCTTTACGGAAAGTGACCTCATATCCCTTATCCTCAAGAGTAGAGATTGAGATGAGATTCTTGGTCAACCCTGGAAAATATAACACATCACTGAAACGGAGTGGTTTCCCGGACTCCCTCTGAAATGAGACTGTGCCAACTCCTTGCACCTTGTAGCGCCTGTCATCCCCTAACTCAATGACTAGATTTACGCCTCCCTCCCATAGCCTAGTAAACCACTCTCTATGCCCTGTCATATGAGAAGATGCACCATTGTCTACAAACCACATGTCTGAAACAGTTGTACTAAACATATAGGCTATGAAGCAGAAATCCTCCTCAAATGACTTGGCAAACTCATCCACTGTTGCTGAAGCTGCCATCTGTGGCTTCTTCTTCTTTCTCTCTGTACATTGTGACGCAAAGTGACCCATCTTGTGACACTGGAAGCACTTGACTTTTGAGAAGTCGATGTTTTTCTTTCCACCTTTCCTCTTCTTCTTGCCCTTTGCTTTGCCTATAAGGGCCAAACCTTCTTCCTCCTCTACATGAGTTGAAAATGATGGTCCTGCTTAACCAATCCTAATCTCTTCCTGCACAAAATCATCCCACAGTCGCTGCCAATCAAGGAGCTTCTCCCGAGCTACCACACCACAGAAAAAAAGTGTCCCATGACTTAATAAAGCCATCTAGTGCAATACGCACCAGCTCAGGATCTTCAGTCTTTTCAATGACTACTGCAAGTTCATCCCTAATCTATGTTATCTTGGTAAGATAAGGTATTACACCCTCACCTTTGGCCATCTTGGTTCCACACAGTTGCTTGCGCAGAGCCATCACTCTATTCTCATTTTTGTTTTGGTAGAGGTCACTTAGGGCTTTCCACATGTCTTTTGCCTCAGCTTTTCCTGAGAGATGTGAGACCACATGGTTCTTTATCCCATCAAGAATTAGGCTCTTGGCCTTAGCCTCACCTTTCTTCCAGATGACCAATTCCGCTGCATCTGTGGGAGTTGTTGCCTTGTCACTGACATGCTCTGACACATCATTGACTTCCAATATCATTTTCATCCTTTCTTTCCAAGTGGGGTAATTCTGAGCCCCTTGTAACCTGTCTTCCACCCTCAAACTCATGGCCATTTTCTGAAAGTTTTATGTTCAAACCCTACCTCTGCTTTTCCTTTTATGATGAAACACTAGCACAAAAACCCTAGGCACAAGGAAAGATGACGATTGCCTTAGATCTGTTCCTGAAACTTCAGATTTCTGTTGGATCTCGAAAATCCACTTGTGATACTGTCTCTTTAACAGTCTTGCTCTGATACCATGTCAAAATTTCGAAACCCAGTACACTTTAAACCAATCAAATTAATTTTAACTAATTATTCAGGGTTTTTCTTCACAGTAAATTAAATACACAGCATAAATAAATTACCAAGAACTAAAAGTAAAAGTAGACAGCAATCACATCAAATGTACACACTTATTTTTGGACAATAGTCCTCGAAAAAACCCAAGGTGGCAAAACCGGTGCAGCAGATCTAAGATTTTATTATTTCTGAGCAGCAAAATATGGAAATTTCTTACAAAGTAAATCAATCTCTGCCAACAGCTGAATAATCTTCAGCAAAACCCTCTCCAACAAAACTGTACATCCTCCCTAGACCCTCCAAAACAGAACCAAAACGAAACAACAGCTAGAAAGTGAGCCTCTACTTGAATGTACGGCCCTCCTACGTCACCCATGCGTCACTCTATACGGCCCTGCCAAATCTGAAGCTTAGCCTCTACGATTTGGTGAAGATGTAAGTCGATTCACCAGCTAGACTCTCCTTTGTCCTCCTACAAAAACTCTCACCTGCAAATCTGCAATCGATCTCTCTCTGGAATCGATTTCTCTCTCACTTGTACGCCCCTCTAGCCCAGTTGATCTCTTTATTCTTCATTGAGTAAGTGAAACCCTAATCTCCAAAAGGATTGAGGGATGAGATCAACCCTCACCCTCATGATGAGATCAATGATCAAAATTAAAAGACCACAACTTAAATTATTTTTCACTTTAACTTTAGAAAAATTACTCAATAAAGTCAACTGAAAATTATCACACATTAACAGTTATTTTCCTAAGTTGGACGAAAACATTTAATTAAACGGCTTAGCCTAACTTTCATTGTCCTACATCATCCTAGGACGCTATGATGATGATGGAAGACCTTCCTTGCTACAATTTCAACACCAACACATGAGATCCTGAGCCGGTCTGATACTTGAAAGAGAGACTAGGGTGAATTGTTTACATGGCTTATATCTTAAGTAACAGCTTAATTTGCATGATTCAAGGACTAATATCTCTTATGAACATTGGTTTACCTTGTCTTATATTCTACTTTGTGTTGGATAGCCCTAACATGGTTCTTTGAGGGATGTCCTAGGCCTTCACCCGGGTCATTGTGCCTTATTGCAGGACTTCAGCACGTGTGATGCAGAGCAGTGAGTCATCCAGTGACTTGCCGACTCACCCAGTGACTTGCCACCTTTTGACATGAGCTCTCGCATCTTCAGAGCCTTAGACAATGGACAGATGGGCTTGGTTTTGGCAGACTTGGTCATGATGGCACGCATATGGGTTGAAAGCCCACATGCTGGGTAGTGTACCCCAGGGCTTATTTCTCACTAGACTGAGGACTTTGCAGTAGCTAACAGCTAGATACCATGCAGAGAACCATGCAGCTTCCTCCACCTTGGACGTGTTATCCCCTAACCTAGAGATAACTAAAGAGATTATGTCTCGAGGCCCACAAGTCCTAGACATGGAGTACCGAGAGCCAGATTGACTTCAGCATGGCCCTGGAGGGCCCATCCTTTCATTCTTCAGCACCTCCACTTTGTCAGCAGCAGCAGCATCCATCACCTCGGCCTAGTCCTGTAGCAAAGATGGATCTTGCTACATGAGGTAATGAGTTCGAGTATCATGGTATGTGTCACTCTGATCCTTAAAACCTTTGAATATGTGCATTTAATTTTTTTTGTTTCTAACGGGTGCTTGGATCTTATGCTTTTCCACTTGACCACATCTGGGGGGAATGACAGGATGCCCTAGTAAGTTGGTACCCATAGGGTTTGAGTTGCCACTGGGGGGATTCATGAAAGTCCATCGTCTGCTCCCACCATACTTACCACTTTTCATCTTTTTCCCGCTCATACATGCCATTACACTGGTCCGGGCATTGGGTTGGCCAAATATCTAAAGGTTGTACCTTACCTTGTGGGAAAAAGGGGCTAAAGGCCCAGAGGGTAAAAGTAGTTGGCAAAAGATAAAAGCCAAAAGAATGAAACCTTGAGATGCTTCGCCCGAGGATCCCCGAGAAAGCAATAAAAAGTTTCTTAGCAAGAAACAGAAGGACCCATAAAGATAATAAAACAAGTGTTAGGTAGCTAGAGAGGTAGTGAGGGGGGCAGAGGGCCCATAGTGATAATAGTGGAGGCCATTCAATGTAAGGTGGACTAAGTCCGCTATATTATTAAATAAGGCCCACTATGGTAATTAGATATAATAAATGGGTAGTTAGATATAATAAATGTAAGAGGATTTCTTAGAAGGTTTTACTTCTAGAAGATTTCTCCTCTAGAATGTTCTTAGGTGATGGTAGCACTATATAAAGGGGTTCAAGCAATGTAATGGGATATGAAGAGAAGTATTGTATTTGGAGCGGTAGCTCAATAGGAGGAAGCCCCCTCGAAGAGGCAAGTGAACAAGAGAGGATCCTTTCCATAATAGGATCCATTGTATGGTGTTGCCCTACCCTAAGGGTTTGATAGTAATAAAAGAGATTTTACATATTGGTCTTCTATATCTATTGTGGTGCTTTTGTATTCAATTCTTTCGTTCTTAACAAGTGGTATCAGAGCACTTTCCTTGAACAAAGGAAGGGAACAATTTTTTGCTCTTTTTGCAGAATTTTTCTAGGGAAGAAAAAGAAAGCAATGCACTTCAGGTTCATATCTGAAGCTTTATGAGCTGAATTTGAAAAAACAAATTGGGTATTTGAATTCCTCTCAAAAAAATACCCAATTTCAAAAAACAAATCAGCCGAAACGAAGTCCGGAAAGTAAAGTTATGAGCATTTTAAATTCAACAGTTTTTCAGAGTTTTTCAGAAAAAAAACCGCGATTTTCTGTAGTAATTTATTTTTAAACCCTTGTTCTATTTTTGGGTTTTTTTCGTGACAGCAACAAGACTATAGAGTTCATAACTTTTCATAGGGTGCTCAGATGGCTATTTCCTCTCAAACCCTCAAAGAAATTCTACAAATGACTGAAGCATTCAAAGCCCAATTGTTTGACACATTGTATGGCACAGTGCATGACAGATTGCATGACCTTGCAGATGGCCTCAATGATAGTTTTCGTAGTATTCAAGATTCATTGGATAGCATGCAGGAAATATATTTTATGGCAGATATCAGGGATGAATATAATCAAGAAATATATGCTTGGTATAATTTTGGGGTCGATTGTGATGATTGGTATATGGATAGTTGTCATTTCTAGAATGACAACCACTTCCATCTTTTATTTGATGACTCTACTCCACCTTCTGTAGAGCACAACAATGTGACACATCAGGAGCTAATTATGATTACCATTGTCCAGCCTGCATATTCTACAACGGTTACCATTGTCCAGCCTGCATATTCTACAACGGTATTGTTCCTTCCAGATTCAGCGTTGACTCTTTCCTACTATGTGGATGGATATTTTTATTTGAATCCACATGAAAGGTGTTAGTATTGAGAACATCATTTTCAGTTGGATATGGGGTGTCAGTATCTTCCATGTGGCGTTCACATGAGCAATTGAACATGGGACCCTGGTTTACAATGGCAATTGGACTACTTCAACATGGTGGCTTCCATTTCTCAATGGGACCCTGGTTCTCTAGTCTACTTCAGCATTGTGGTCCACACTTATCCATAGGACCCTGGTATATGGTTGCACATCAAGCGTTGAGGACAACGCTTTCATGAGGGGGATGGAATGTTAGGTAGATAGAGAGGCAGTGGGAGGGCCCAGAAGGCCCATAATGATAATAGTGGAGGCCATTCAATGTAAGGTGGACTAGGTCCACTATATTATTAAATAAGACCCACTATGGTAGTTAGATATAATAAATGGGTAGTTAGATATAATAAATGTAAGAGGAATTCTTAGAAGGTTCTACTTCTAGAAAATTCCTCCTCTAGAATGTTCTTAGGTGATGGTTGCACTATATAAAGGGGTTCAAGCAATGTAATGGGATATGAAAAGAAGTATTGTATTTGGAGCGGTAGCTCACTATGAGGAAGCCCCCTCGAAGAGGCAAGTGAACAAGAGAGGATCCCTTTCATAATAGGATCCATTGTATGGTGTTGCCCTACCTCAAGGGTCCGATATAATAAAGTGTGTCTCTTCTATATTGTTGTATGGATCTATTGTGTATTCAGTATTTGTGGGTGATTATATTTGTAGATCTATTCAGGTTCTTAACATATTTTGATGAAGCCTTTGTCCAAGACAAAGTTTGCATACTTGAGTGACAATCTGGGACTCGTGGAGATTGCTCCCTTGGTTGAAAAGGAGGAGATGAATTCCTCGATTGGGAGGGAGTGTTGATATATGGCATCATGGATAGTCAGTGTGATGGTGGACAAACATTCTCCCTGTGGAGAATGGTCTGGGCTAACAGATTGTTGATATGTGTCATGCTAGTACAGCTTAGATATGATGCTTCAGCATCATGCTAGTACAACTTAGATATGATATAGATGTCTTGAGACGCATCATGCTAGTACAGCTTAGATATGATGCATTAGCATCATGCTAATACAGCTTAGAGATGATGCATATGTCTGAGTTGCATCATGCTAGTACAACTTAGATATGATGCAATAGCATCATGCTAGTACAGCTCAGAGATGATGCAGATGATTCGCATCATGCCAGTACAGCGTAGAGATGGTGCATCGACACCATGCTAGTACGACTTAGAGATGATGCACATCATGCCAGTACAGCTTAGATATGATGCATTCACATCATGCTAGTACGACTTAGAGATGATGTAGATGGTACTCCACATCATGCCAGTACAGCATAGATGATATGATGCATTCGCATCATGCTAGTACGGCTTAGATATGATACAATGGAGAGGATGGTTCTTGTAACCATTGCGGGACATTCAGCATCTGTTGGGACAGTCATTCTTCTAGGACGTATGTCCATATTAGAAGAATGGTCCCTGTATCACTCTGTTGAGTGAGTGACTTATGCGAGACACTTTGTTGAGTGCGCTAAGTCCAGCACATGACTTATTCAACATCATGCCCGATTACTCAGGTGGAGTATGGCCTCGAGAGATGATGCAAACGATGATATGATTTGATGCCAGGAGACTGTTGTACTACATGCTGATAGCTTGTGTAGCTATTAGCAATGGAGACTGTGTGTCTCTGGACAGTAGCTTTGTACCACTGTGGTGGATGTATTCCACTGGTAGTGATTGTGTGTCACTAGATAGTAGTTGTGCACTACTAGGAGTGGTTGTATACCACTGGATAGTATATGTACTACTATGGATCGACACTGTTGTGATCTATTGGATGGCATTGTAGTAACTGTGTACTACTACTCGATTACCATGGATACTACCAATAGTGTTGAAGGTGTTTCCTAGGCTAGTGTGCCAACCAGTGGTGTTAGAGGTGATTGCCAGCTAGATGGATAGTGATGATGATGTTCGTGACTTGATCTACGTGATCATGAGATAGCCTATGTGGCTATGATAATGCTACCTATAGAATGCTCTGCAAAACCATGTGAGCCTTGTCCATACCATGTGAAATGGATGGATGTGTTTGAGACCATTACAGTTAATACCTCCCTAGCTAGGAGGGAGTGTTGATATTATGGTAACTGCGGGAGGTATTAACCTCCATGTGTAACCTTTGGCTAGAATAGAATATTCTGGAAGCAAGAGAAACCCTAAACAGATGTGTAAAAACCCTAGAAGACAAGTCGGCTCAGTAAAAGAATTAATATTAAAGTATTAGCCTCTAAAAGGACAAGTCGACCCAGACAGGTGACAAGAACCACTATAAATAGAGGGTGCTTGAGCTCATTTGTACTTACTCACCTCACTCTCTCTCTCAAGTGTAGCGCAAGTTTGGAGCTGCAGCTGCAAGAATGGAAGGTGGATCTTCTGGGATGATTCTTGGTCTCTCTCTCTAGAGTTATCTAGCCTAAGATATGAACCCTACTTTCTAGTATCTCTTGGTGGTATTCTTGATGACATTCTTGGTTGTATTCTGATATTCTTGGTAAGTGCAACTGCAACTGCAACGGCTGCAGTTGAGTATTGTTCTTGTTCTGTGGCTTTGGGACTTTCTGTCTGGTGAGCTATCTTTGGAGAAAGATGCGCTCTCTTGGTTGTCTATTGGTTCTAGTGTTGCTTCCGGAATCATTCTATCTAGCAAAGGTTATGGTGCTCGGGGGCGGCTGCGTGCCTATGGTTGGGTGACAATAGTGATATTGTCTATGATAAAACGAGCACATCGAATATTTGCAGCGACATGCTAAGTTTGCGGTAAAGGAAAGGAAAGGTATGGTAAAACGAGCACATGTCAAGTTTGCAGTAAAGGAAAGGTGGAGACCGAGCAACATTTCCTACTGCACTATGAGGCATATAACCCCGTTAGGAGACAACAGTTGGGAAGCAGCACTCCAGGAGTCACAGATAGAGGACATGGTAAAAAAAGCATCAAGGATGATGTGCTTCAAAGACAGGATGTTGAGAGTAAAACAACCAGAATAGGTGACCCACCTCTCGGGGCAAACAAAGATAAAACAACACTACAATTTACTTATAACCATCAACGGGATATTGTCTCTTCCTCACATTTCTGTTTCTGTTACTTTTGTAGAAACGTTACAATGAGATGTAAGTTGTCCGTCCCATAGGCAGTAGGCCTCATGTACGTTTTAATAAACTTTTACTCTATTCTCTTACTTTTGGATTTGATATGCGAGACTTTTCCTGTACAATCCTTCTCAGGACTTGGCACACGGGACATATCTCACAATGTTTGTAATTATCTGTTTCTTGCACTTTGAATAGTTTCTTGATGTCACCACGCTTTCATTGGTATTAGTTGTAATTTCTAAATATATTGTCATTTCAATCCTCACGATAACCAAGGAATTCCCTGGAATACTTGGTTGTCACCCAAGCCTAACTGGGCACTTGGATCAGGGTGCCACATCTTGTTTTGACGTGCCTAAACCCAGGCTTTAGCCTTGCTTAACAAATTGTATCGATTAATACTAAATAGTGTTTATGAGTTACCTAATAAAACATTTTATTTCTTTACGACATAAAAATGGAAAGAGAATAACCCAAAAGCTTGTATGATAGCACTGAGGAAGTTCAGATGTTACATTTAGAATTGCAACTTGTGTTTATTGAATGTCTCTATCTATAACATCTTATAAATAGTGAATTTGAAGGAATCCCTCCTTTTCTCTTAAATCTCCGCTCCAAAGAATAGTAGCAGGAACCACAAACAATATAATAATTAACAGTTAACCATAAATGTCCGTTTATGTTAGAAGGGATTTTATTCCAAGACCCGTCATGAAGTGATTTATTCTGTAAAAAAGCTCCAGTAGTGCATGTGCATATGGAATAGTGCCTCCACTTGTATTCCACTCTTAACGATTTTTCCATGTTGCCTTGTAGTAGTTGTTTCTATCTAATAGGTTGCAGGTCGCACCAAGACTCTTGATCGTGTAATTTATTCCAAACTAACACCAATCTCATTTTTTAAACACTGCATATTTAAACAAACTTCATACAACGACATAGGGAGAACATTTTTACAAAATGAACTTGGTAAACATTTAAGCAAACCTCTGCCAAGGTCATCAGGATCCACGTGCACAACAACTGCCCTTCCAACTATTGAATGTGGCCCCTTCAGAGGAATCTGCAACCATGCATATATATTGACTAAATCCTCAATCTAATGAGTATCAAAAA
>JZKD02S1679046.1:177205-231833 GCA_000966675.3 Picea glauca
AGAACTGATTTTAAGAACCTTTTAAGATTTGACACTTTCAACAGCGCGCCAACTGATGAAACAATCTCCTTAGCTGTTGAAAGTGGGCACTTTCCACAGCGCACAATAAACCTTTAAAAACAAGTTAGCTGTGGAAAGTAAAAATTGACAAAAAGGAAGACTTTACAATCCAAATTATTTTTAAGTCAAACCAAAATCTAAAATTTTGCAGCTAGAAGACTCAACAATGAATTGAGGAATCTATCAATAGCCTATGCTATCCACCGTAAAACCCAACCAAAATGATGGTGCTATTTTGGGAGTTAACAAGTTCAAAATTCACAAAAAAAAAAATCAGATCCCATAATATTGACCTCTGCCAATTCGATACCAGGCAAGTGGAGTGCATCTGGGGTGCCTGTGAGAAAAGCTAATGCTTTGATGAAGAATTGTTTGTATTGCAACATGTGACAGTAATTGTGTCCTGGTAGTATTTAAAATGAACACTGGGGGATGATAATATAATCTCCCATATATCTTGCTTGAATGCATTTTAATCAGAGATGTCCTCAAGCTTTTCGGTTATTAATGCCAATCTTTTAGAACTTGTGTGGTGAATTGTCACCAATTAAAAGATTAAGTAATTTGCATTGGGAAGTGTGTGAAGGTAGTGGGGATGGACGGGAGCGATAAATGCTTTCAAACTTTTATGAACCCGGGAGTCCACGAACCCGTGAATCTAGGACAACAAGAGGTGAAGAATCAACTAAGTATGGAAAGGTGGGGCGGTCAAACAAACGAGGATAGACTCATCGTAGGTAGACTAAAGCTTGCGAATTCGAGGAGTCCGGGGTCGAATTGTAGATCACAGAAGTTTTGGGTGCAAGATGTATATCACGGAACATGGGGAATGAGAGTTTGATAGCGCTAATCCCGGAACTCGCGGCCATAAACATTAACTATGGGAAAAAAATTCTCAACTATGGAATATAGTTGGACCTCGACAAACTCAAGTTCAAGTACAAAGAGAAATTTTCTATAGTTATTCAAATAGCAATGATATTATTTTATTTTAATAGTATTTTTTTGGCCCAAATGTAAACCATGTTCCAATTTGAAGGGCGTTTTCAGCTCGCAAAGTTTGTTGAAACGCATAGGCGATAGAGAAAATATGATTTAACATTTCCATATGCAAGCATATTGTCAAATATGACAACCTGTAATATATGTACAGTATTAAAGAGGGACATGACGTCAACACCTTTATGGATGACAGTGGGGTAGCACAATATTGCATTCTTAATATGATGATGCCTTAAAAAAACTAAAATAACCAACAATTTTTGCCAATTCAAGATGGACACAAAAAAATCCTCAGATCCCATAATATTCGCCCATTAATGCGTTTTAATGGGAGATGTCCTCGAGCTTTCCACTTATTAATGCCAATCTTTTTGAACCTGCCTGGTGAGTTGTCACTAGTAAAAGCATAATTAATGTGCATTGGGAAGGGCAGAAGGTGGCGGGGATGCAGTGGAGCAAAAAATGATTTCAAACTTTTGTGAACCTAGGAGTTTGTGAACTCGGGAAACTTTGAAGACTCGACTAAGTATGGAAAGGTGGGTCGGTCAGACGGATTCATCGTAGGTAGAGTCAGGCTTGCAAGTTTGAGGAGTCTGAGGTCGAATTGTAGATCACTGAAGTTTTGGGTGCAATATGTATACCCTGAACACGAGGCATGAGAGTTCGATAGTGCCTATCCGCGAACCTGCAACCATAAAATTAGCTAAGTATGCAAACGAATGACGGTCAGTCAGACTCGTGATGTGAAGATATAGATGAAGATGAGGATTTGTCAGTTCGCCACCCCGGGAACCCGCGAGCATATAAACGTGACTAAGTATAGAACCATAAACAAATAATAGAGGGGAAGAAGAAAAGGGAAAAAACGGGTACGTATAGAAGAGGAAAAAGAAAGGGAGAAAATAACTTTATCCCTCACACAACAACACTTAGTCTCATAATTATGAAGCCATAGAAACACATTAACTATGGGAAAAACATTCTCAATTATGAAATATAGTTGGAGCTCGACACACTCTGGTTCAAGCCCAAAGAGATTTTGTTTATATCTATTTCAACATTTTTCATATTATTTTATTTTAATAGTATTTTTGGTGGCCCAACTGTAAAACCATGTTCCGATTTGTGTTTCTAATGTGGAGATGTGTTTCTGAAGACATATTTCCTTGAACCACAGTCCAGGGGCAGGGAAAGTGCAACGTTGATTGTTTGTTGAGCAGAGATTTGTTGAATAATAAGTAATGTATTTCAAGTGCACGTATCATTTGCATAGTATTAATATGATTTCTTTCATGTTCTTTGTGTATTCTTTTGAATGCACTTGTCATAGATTTGTCAACCTTTTCCATGTCACTATGGTTGCAACAGAGGTGGGATCTCTGATGAACAACAACTTTCAATAAAAACACCAAGACAACATGACACTACCATTTCTCTGGTCGTAGTAGTCACATACGAAAATGTTCTGCAAGAGGATTTTGGCTGAGGCATTCCCAGTATTGAAAATTCTTACTTGCAAACTAGAAATAACAAACAACAACCAACGAATAGGAATGCAACCACGACACTGAGACTTACTAGTGAATGGGGAAGGACAAAAGCGTAACCGTTGGCCTGCAAACTGCAACAACAGATCCAACTGCGGATGCAATACCCCAACCTTGCAAAGTTGAAGAAAACAAGAGCAAGAAACAAACAATAAACTAGTGAACAAGTACCAAGAGGCCCAACTACAGCTGCAGGACCTCAACTCTACAAAGTTCAATCAAACAACAATAAGCAACATCTAGTGAACCAACGAGCAAGCATCAACCAATCAACCAGGAATGTTGGTGAAGAACAATATTGCCCAAATTCACTGCAGACAAGATTGTATCAAAAAATCGGAGGAAAATGTATTGTAACATGCTTGTTAAGCAAACATTTCAGGATGTGAGGCCTGTCAGGTAAACATTTAAGGTTGTGAGGACTGTCCAAAGGCCTCACACTATGTAAACATTTAAGAAAGTTGCAATTTTCATGGTTGGCATTCTGCATCCACAATTGGAACTGCGCTTCTGTCATTCCCCATTCATGGGTAAGTTTCACTGCCATGGTTGCATCCCTATTCATAGTTTGTTTTTTTCTAGTTTGCAAGTAAGAATTTTCAAAAATAAGAGTGATCAAAATCCTCTTGCAGAACATCTTTAATTAAGTGGGTCCATTACTTAGGTATGCCTCCTCCGTCAAGCGACGAGATTTTACAAATCATCTTGTTGTTCTGGTATGGGCTCTCATCATATTTGAGAAAAAGAACCCATTGCTCGCACAAATTGTATAGATATATTGCTACCATTAGATACATAAAGAGAAAAAGGTTAAGCTCGATGTTAATCCAAGAAGACCAGGGAAAATATAGAAAGAAGAAAAAAATACCTCAGGCAATGACCAAGACTTGAACCTGCAACATGCTTCTCACCATCGATGCTCATTTGAAATGAAATGAAGAAAACATATGCAAGATGAGATTTTCAAGATGAGAGAACAAAATGGTCGTGTTTCATGCACAATTGAACTATGTTGGCCTTCGATATCACAAACACATGGCATGTACTTGACCTCTCGCATCATCTTTCTTTGCCCACAGTAATGGAGGTTAGATTTTAGCATACCTCTTATCATGTGTATTTTAACAACCTCTTTTGTCCTTTCGTTTATTAACAAGCCCACGGTCACATTTAATACTTAATGTGGGATTGTTATTCGCTTTGGGCAAGACTGGAATTTTACATTTTAAATTTTTTATTCAATATAACGGTTTTTTTTATAATGGTTAAATTTCACTTTTAAAAGAAAGTATCACGACATCGCTTACTTTTTGGTTCATTTTGGTTGAGATTCTAACCAAAATTGTATCATCATAATATTTTTCAAGTGATATTTGGGTATATATTTGATGCAGAGTTGCTTTCCACTTATATCATTTTATTTTATTTTTTTTCAAGTGGGGCAAGACTTATCATAACTCAGTGGTCAATCGACAATAGGCACACTTATCACTAGTTGTTATCTATGAATGTGCATTGACTCGTCCCCATTATTCAAGGAAAAAAAAATACGAGTATCTTTTCGAAGCAACTGGAAACCTATCTTCATATGCTCCAAAGATTAACAGTTACTTTGAGAAGGGAAAGATGGAGAAAATAACGGGAGTGAAGGTAAGGGTGATTTGCATTTGGTTCACACTGAGTAAAATAAGAATCGATAATCCTATGAGCGGGGTGAATTACTTCAAGACTTCCATAAGCAAGGGTAAATATATTCCTATCAAGATATACAAGGATGAATATAATAAATATATGTCTTAGATTGCACGATTCTTAGTGTTAAGTTCAAATGATTAATAAATATAATAACCTAATCGAAATTCATTTCAACCCAAGAATGGTTCAACTTCAAACTCCTAATTCCTCCTCCACCCAGCTTCAAACAGTGCCAAATCAAACGTATCCTTCTGGTGGTTGATAAAGAGATGTGCTTACATGTAAGCTCGTGCTCAAATGCACCATCAAAGGCTTGTTGTTTGTAGAATCCGATGTCGATGCTTCTCTAAAGGAATTTGGAGAGCTCCATCCACCTCGTCCCTGCTTGGATGATCTCATGCATGATGATATCTAAACCTGCGACCAATTATCCTCTCACTCTCATTCATGTTAGATTTTCTTCTTCAATGAACTTGATTCATATTCATCTACACGCGTTGTAACATTCAAGGAATATGTTTGAGATAAAGAGGGTTAATATTTTCCCATTGTGGAATTCCAACCATTCCAGACTCACATGACTTCCATATCGATCTATATCCAGAATCACTACCAACATCCAAGTTAATTCCATTGCTAGCAATTTGATACCATAATAAGTGTCATCGATTCTTCTGGTTGGGGATAGAGAAAGGTAGGCGTTGAACCTGGCTAGGGTACTTTGGAGTGTTTATGTTTCTCACCCTCATGAGGGAAGTGATCAATTCATTCCCTACATCTCCCAATGGCATCTCCTTCCTTACTTATTGTTAAGTTTAATGTTGTTATTAGGTTATCTTCACTTTACTAGAGCATTCAATGCATTTCCAAAAACAACAGCATAAAGCGGATCACTGAAAGAAACACAATCACAAAGTACACAACATTTTATCCTGGGAAACCCTCATGGGGGAGAAAACCCAGCAAAAACTTCCTCAATAATAGATTGACAATACAATGCCAAGACTAAGACCAAACCACCAAGAATAAACTAGGATTCAACATGCACCTCTCTTTTCTTTCCTCCTGCAACCGCAACTTCCTTCAAAATATGTGCACTAGATGAGTGAGTGAGTGAATGAATAGTGAGGCACCATCCTCACTTATAAATACTAGTTGAGGAGGCGCTAGGGTTATGTCTCTTCTCTTAGTAGGGCCGACTTCTTCCAAGAGTGGTTAAAACCACTATATAAACCCTAGGGGACGACTTTACAAATACCACCATATTAATATGGTTTGACCAATCCACAAAAGGGGATTTGGCCTTATACAAGACCCGACATGATCAATCCACAAAAGGGGATTTTATCTATAATATAATAACTCAAATATAATTAGAATATTCTTCGAAGTTACAATATTTCAACACTACCCCTTAACGAGAAGGGTATTCTACTGACATAACCCAATACAACATCATCAAGAGAGAGAGAGAGGGCATCATCATCATCAACAACTAGAACACTGACTGGCACATCTATAAATCATCAAAAGTTTTATCATCATCAATATCATCAGTGTTCACAGCATGGAGCTGGAGTAGCATCATCATCATCATCATCATCATCATGAAGCTCAAACATCAACATCAATAGCATGAATCTAGAACAACAATCTCACAAACATGAGGTTGGTACATCATCATCAACGACACGAGGTTGGTACAACAACATCATCAGCACGAGGCTGAAACAACAACATCATTAGCATGAGGCTAAGACAACAACATCATCAACACAAGGCTAAAACAACAACATCAGCAACACAAGGCTGAAACAACAACATCATCAACATATGGCAACAAAACAAGGCAAGTGCAATAACAACATTTTGTGGTACTTTGACAGATCGTCCTTACTGGACCTTCTAGATATGCCCAAGAATCATAAGATTCCCTAGAATATAAAATCCTAACAAGCTACCATGTGGTACTCTGACAGACCATCCTTACTGAACCTTCGGGATCTTCCCAGGAATCAAAAGATTCCCTAGGATATAAAATCCTAACGGAGCTACCACTACTTACCACAATTGACATATACATGCATAGGTACTTTGTCAGAACTTCCTTACTGGACCTTCGGGATCTATCCAGGGATGATCAATCGCCTAGGATATAAAATCCTAATGGAGCTACTCGATGTTGGCCAAGATACCATAGTATCATCAACATCACTCCCCCTTTCGAGGGAGGTCCTTTTGGACAACACCAAGCTTATCTCATAAGTACTCAAACTTCACACGAAATAGATGCTTGGTCAACACATCTACAACCTACTCATTTGTGCCAACATATTGGAGCTTTACAACTCTCCTCTGCACCATATCACGAATGTACTGATATCGGATCTTTATGTGCTTCAAATTATCATGGAACACTGGGTTCTCCGACATCTTTATACAACACTGGTTATCACATAGAATCATAGTGGCTTCCATATCTAGATTGAACAGACCTGTCAACAACTTTCGAAGCCATATGGCTTCACAACTAATGGAACATGCTGCAATGTATTCTGCTTCTGCCGAGCTGAGAGCAATACTAGATTTCTTCCTGCTTTGCCATGAAGTCATGGTTGACCCCAGACTGAAACAACATCTTGAAGATCTCTTTCTATCAGAATCACTTCCAGCCCAATCTGAATCAGTATAACCATACCATCTGAAGTCATGATCCCTAGTATAACAGAGACCATAATCCAACGTACCCTTAAGGTATCTCATCACATGCTTTGCAGCTACAAGGTGAACATGTCTGGGCTCCACCAGATATTGACTCAAGATGTTCACAACAAAGCATATATATGGCCTGGTATTCGTCAGATACATCAACAAACCCATAATCTGTCTGTACAGAGTAGCATCAACCAACTCTTACGAATTATCAAGAAGGAGCTTCAAGTTTGTTTCCATGGGTGTGTTTATGGCTTTACATTCCAACATGTCATATCTCTTGAGTATTTCAACTGCATACTTCCCTTGGTTAAGGAAGATTTTCTTTGGGCTCTGCCAAACTTCAAGACCTAAGAAATAATGCATTAGCCCTAAGTCTTTCATCTCAAACTTTGTAGCAAGCTTCATCTTGCAATCTGTGATGAGATTTTCTTCTCCGGTCAGGAATAAATAATCCACATACAGTAGCAATATAACTGGCTCATCATTCACAACCTTGAAGTAAAGGTTAAAATCAACATTACTATTGGTAAAGCCTAAGCTCGTCGGGAAACTATCAATTATGCCACACCAAGCTCTAGGAGTTTGCTTTAACCCGTACAAAGCTTTCTTCAACTTGCAAACATGAGTATTTCTATCTTCAACATCAAACCCTCATGGTTGTTCTATATACACTTCTTCTTCAATAACACCATTTAAGAAGGTTTTTTTTACATCCATCTCGTGTAAATTCCACTTCATTTTGGCTGCAAGAGCTATGATGGTTCTGATAGAAGTGTATCTGGCTATATGAGCAAATGTCTCTTCATAATCAATACCTTCCTTTTGAGAAAACCCACGAGCCACAAATATTGCTTTATGTTTTTCAATACTTTCGTCTGCAGCGTGTTTTATCTTAAATATCCACTTGGAAGATACCACATCTTTGTTCTTTGGTCTGGGAATTACTTCCCATACATCATTCTTTATAATGGAATGGTATTCTTCTGTCATGACACCCACCCATTCTTTCTTTTGAATGGATTCTTTAAAGCAAGTAGGTTCCTTTTCTATGAGATCACACATCAAAGCCATATAACTAGAGAATGGATTAGGTTTCTTGCTTTGTCTCATGCTTCCTTTTGGGGCACCAGAGTTCTTTGCATCTTGAATAAGTTCCCTTGCCCAGGTCGACTTTCTCTTGTGAGAGATCGTCATCCGGGGAGGTTCTTGACATTATATCATATCACGATCTTCTAGAATCTCATTATCAGGGGTAACTGTAACTTCCTTCACTGGTTCTGCAACTCTGGGAGATACAGTTTCTTCTTCATACTTCTTCAAGTTGAAATTTCCTTGATCTCTTGAGTATCGCATCTTCATCAAAGGTTACATATTTGTTGATCTCAATATCATGGTAACCTGGTATGTAAATTCTGAAGGCCTTAGAGACCTGACAGTATCCAACAAATATTCCCTTCTTTCCTGAGCGATCCAACTTAGTTCTCTTTTCTTTTGGAATGTGTACAAATAATGGAAAACCAAATATTTTGAGATGGCTTATTTCAGGCTTCTTCGTGAGTTTTGAATCCAAGTGCACTATGGGATAATCTGTTTTGGACATAAACTGTTGTTCTTGTTGCTTCAACCCATAAGTGCATTGGAAGATCTTGATCATGAATCATAGTCTTCACTGCTTCCATAATTGTTCTATTGTTTCTTTCTGCTACACCATTTTGTTGAGGATTATAGGGAGTGGTGAGCTTCCTCTTAATCCCAACATCTCTACAAAAGCTTCCAAATTCATTTGAGGTGTAATCTCCTCCATTATTTAACTTGAGTATCTTCATTTTTCTTTTGAAGAGGTTTTCTACCAGGGCTTTGAATTCCTTGAACTTTCTGAGTACTTCATCTTTTGATTTCAAGAAATAAATCAAAAACTTACGAGAGTAATCATCAATAAATGATACATAATATACATACCCACTTAGAGAGATTGATGGCATTGGACCGCATACATATGAGTAGATGAGGTCCAAGATTCCTTCTGCTTTACTGTTGCTCTTTGGAAAATAATTCTTTATATTATTTCCTTGTGCACATCCCTTGCATACACCTTCATGATCAACCTTAAATTCTGGTAAACCTGTAACTACCTTACTTACATATGGTAAGGCTGTGTAGCTGATGTGAGCTAGTCTTCTATGCCAAGGTTCACAAGGACTTTCAGTAGAGTGAGTTAAGGCTACTCCCGAATGACCTTTTAACTTGTACAAACCTCGTTCTTATGTTCCAATAACAACTGCATCTTCTATAGTTTTTCCTTTAGTTCACATAAGAACTTCACCATCTATGAATGAAACCTTGAAACCTTTCTTATCTAGGGTTGATGTAGAAAGTAAGTTCTTTGTCAAACCTAGTACATAGAGTACATCCTTCATTCTCATAGGAGTCATTGAATCTAGTTTGTAGGTGGATTCTCCCATTCCTTTGATAGGGTACTGATAATCATCTCCCAGTGAAACTTTCTAGGGAAATCCTTTTCTATAAGGATAGAGAGGATGTCTTTCTAACCTATCATGTGCTTAGAAGCACCGCTATCTATGAGCCAAGTATCCTCTCTAGGTGTCATGGATCCTAAGAGGGTGGAAAAAAAAACATAATCTTCAATTTCTTCTTTAGTCACCTTCTTGGGTGGCTCATCATCTTCAGCTGCATGGGAATGACGTCTTTTGTAGTTTCTCTTCTTGTACTCTTCCTTCCTAGCAGGACAGTTCTTAGTAATGTGTCCCATCTTATCACAATGATAACATTGATAGGAGGAGAAGTCTTTTCCCTTTCTTTGACCCTTATGATATTTCTAGAATCTCTTTCGAGGGTGAGATTCTTCATGAAACTGGATCTCCTTTTGGAAATGAGATCTTTTATTTCCTCCTTTAGCATGAGCAACTAGGGCTTGATATTCATCCCTTAATAGTACAACTTCTTGGTTGGCTATTCTTGCTTCTTCTTGAACACATTCTTCCCATAGACTGTCAAATTGGAGTTTCTCTTTTCTTGCACAAATAGTTTGGATGAA
This sequence comes from Picea glauca, assembly GCA_000966675.3. NCBI lineage: Eukaryota > Viridiplantae > Streptophyta > Pinopsida > Pinales > Pinaceae > Picea > Picea glauca. The sequence continues at coordinate 187,280 of JZKD02S1679046.1, forward strand.
GGCATCCCAAGGTCTTGTGAGGCCATTTAGAGTTGTCATTATGAGTTCATATTCATCTAAGTTGCCTCCAATTGCTTCTAAATGTTCATTGAATTGAGAAACCCTAGAGAAATAGTCTTGAACTGTTTCTCCTTTATGCATCTTTGTATTCTTGAGTTGGGTTCTCAGATTCATCTTCTGGTTGATGATCTTTCCTTCATACATTCTGGTTAGGGCATCAAACATATCTTTTGGAGTAATCTTAGAAGACACTTGAGGGATCAAGTGGTCTTTAATGGAATTTGTAATTATCCTTTTGGCCCTAATCATATCCTTCTTGTACTTCTCTTTGGTTGCTTCTTCTTCAGGTTCTGGTACATTTTTTTTTATGAATTTTGCAAGGTCATTCTCTTCAAGAATGAGTCCAATTTTGTACTTCCAGGCACAAAAATGTTCCACACCTTCTAACTTGTCAACGAGCTTGGTGCTGGTAGGCATCTTGACCTGGAGCTAGGAAAATGACCAGAAAATGAAAGTGCTTAGAAAATGAATATGAGCTTACCAAGATATGCGCTCGGTTGTGGTGAGTTGGCTGGAGCTAACTGTTTCAAAAAATTTCCATGTTTTACCCCTTGAAACTTGACCTGTGCACTTTTGGACTGGTACTAGTTCTGGTTTCCTAGTTTTCTGGTTTTCTGGTACCAGTTAAAACTAGAATTTGACTTTTCGGAGAATTTGACCACTGAAAAGGTGCGCTCAAGCTGCCAAAAGATGCGCTAGGATAGGGCGCACTTCCTTAAATGGTTTGTGGTAAAAAATTCCTCTCCAATAAAAAGCCCTAATTTCCTTGTACAAAAACAATGATGTTTTTAGATACCCAGTGAAAGGTGCTCTATTCGGTCAAGCTATGATACCATGTTAAGTTTAATGTTGTCATTAGGTTATCTTCACTTTACTAGAGCATTCAATGCATTTAAAAAAAAAACAGCATGAAGAGGATCAATGAAAGAAACACAATCACAAGGTACACAACATTTTATTCTGGGAAACCTGCATGGGGAAAAAAACCGAACAAAAACTTCTTCAATAATAGATTGCCAATACAATGCCAAGACTAAGACCAAACCACCAAGTATAAAATAGGAGTTAGCATGCACCTCTCTTCTCCTTCCTCCTGCAACTACAACTTCCTTCAAAAGATGTGCACTAGATGAGTGAGTGAGTGAATGAATAAGTGAGGCGCATTCCTCACTTATAAATACTAGTTGAGGAGGCGCTAGGGTTATGTATCTTCACTTAGTAGGGGCAACTTCTTCCAAGAGTGGTTAAAACCACTTTATAAACCCTAGGGGTCGACTTTACAAATACCACCATATAAATATGGTTTGACCAATCCACAAAATGGGGATTTGTTCTTATACAAGCCCTGACATGATCAATCCACAAAAGGGGATTTGATCTATAAGATAATAACTCAAATATAATTAGAATATTCTTCGAAGTTACAATATTTCAACACTTATTTTCTTTGTTTTAGGGGCACGACATATCTCAATTTTTTGGCGTTTGTCCACACCCTATAAAAACCCACTACATGTTAATCACATGTCTTGAATGGCGTCATTTGAATTCAATGACCAAATTATATTGCCCCTATAAATTTTCCTTCCTTGCAAACTTCCCTTGAGAATCTCAGGATCCAAAAACACTATACTCATGAGAAATCCTAGTACGAAAAACCACAGATTTTGCCATGAAAATGGAGGCACATAACCCTCATATTCTTCAGTCAAAGTGTCTATGTTAACAATATTTTTTTCACTACTCTTAAAGATTTCTCCTCTCCATCAGTTTCAAATCATTGACATATTGACTTCCTAAACTCATCTAGTAGAGGCAGTAGAGCACCCTCGTCTAGAGATTTTATCGTCGTAACTAGCTTTAGCTTAAACAAATTGAAAACCCACATTGACATTCCTAACGTGAGGATTCAATACTCATCACATTAACGCAAAGGTTGCTTCCATGACCTACATATGGATCTATATCCAGAACCACTACCAACATCCAAGTCAATTCCATTGCTAACGATTCAATATCCTAATAAGTGCCTTTGGTTGTTTTGGCTAGGATAGAAAAAGGTAGTTGGTGAATTTAGCCGAGGTACTTTGGAGTATTCACATTTCTCACCCTCGTGAGGGAACTGATCGGTTTGTTCCCTCGATCTCCTCATGGCATCTCCTTCCTTCCTTATTTTCTTTGTTTTAAGGGCATGACCTCTCTCAATTTTTTGTTGTTTGTCCACACCCTGTAAAATCCCGCCACATGTTCATCACCTATATTGAATGTCTTCAATTGAACTCAATGACCAAATTATGTTGCCCCTGGAATCCCCCTAACGAATCTCAAGATCCACAAACATTATGTTCATGAGAAATCCTGGATCGAACAAACATAGATTTTTCCATGAAAATGAAATCATGTAACCTTCACGTTCTCCATTCAAAGTGCCTGTGTTAACAACAATTTCATTGTTTCTCTCATAATCTTTCTCCTCTCCATTACTTTCAAATAATTGACATATTTGTAGATTTTAACCTTATACAATTATTTACTACAAACATATTTTCAATAAAAGAATAGAAAAGATACAATGGAAAATATACACATTACACAGAGACTTCTCCCCTGGAAACCCAAACTGGAAAAACCAACATATTCTATATTCATTCGCATAAAAAATTGTTTACAATACAATACACATATAGGATCTCTTATCATCCAATAACCCGGATTAGTCAACAACCCTAATTCCTTAACCGAAAATAGAAAACCATCGAGGAAAAACCATGTGCCGAGAAACCGCCCAAAAATGAATGCAAAAGCCACCAATTTTTTTTGGGGGGGCACTGCCCCTGAACCCTCAAGCAAGGGTCATCCCACCCCCCTCTTACCCCCCCTATGGGATCGACGCAACATAGACACTAGTTCTAACCATGCAAAGAATATAACACATACCCAACAATATTGACTTCCTGAACTCATCCAATAGTGGCAATAGAGCACCCTCATCCAAAACTTTTGTCACCATACCTATATTTAGCTAAAACAAATTGAAAAACCACACCAACATTCCTAATGTGAGGATTCAATACCCATCATCACCATTAACACAAAAGTTTCTTCCATTTGGCCAAAGCTAGGTCCAAATGAAAATGGTCGTATCGACTCCATGGTGAAAAAAACAGGAAGTTGGAGCCTCTTAATTCAAATTTGTGGGAAAGATTGCTCCAACACCCTCGTCTTACACATGTCCTGAGCTCTTTGTCAATGTTGGATTTGATCAACATTTACCATTCCATATAGGATACTTGTTCACCCCACAGAGCTCCACCAATCTGTTGACTAGAATGGTCAATTTTTTAATCAAGAAAATATATACGTAATGTTTTTAGCAAAGTTACAAACAACAATGGGTTCAAGATTATTTTTTTGGGACATGTACAAATTATTTATATTAGCCCTCTTGAAGGTAGATAGAGTAAACTACATAACAAGGTACAATTTATTAGAATATTTATTATGAATAATAATCAAAATTTATGAAAGAAATTTATAAATTGAGCTCTCTCACGTATTAGAATATTGATACTAGATTTATCTTGATGACGGGGCATGAAATTGTTAATTCAAAAATGGATGTGATGACTCCAAAAGAACCTACAAACAATATCGATACTATTTGGTCACAAGTGTCATTTTTTCATGCTAAGCTATTTATTGTGATTTTCCATAAAATTCTCATATGGTGTGATGTTGTGTTCCATATAATGGATGGAGTGGCTTGACGTGTATAGGGTTCTTGTGACACTTGGGATTTTTTTAGATCTATCCATGCCATGCGTAATGATTAATTTGCATTGGCTTGTTGCATTAGATCAAATGATAACACACTCTGATAAGACCTACAAAAAAATTTGATTAAATTCTACCTTCTCATGTCACAACAACTGCTAATGATCCGAATTTGATCCTCACCCAACAAAATTTGTAAATTTGTGACAAGGGTGTAGTTGTTTTTAATTTAATTTTATCTTTTTTGGAAAAATGGGAAGGGGAAACAAACCAGTGTGATGGTTGGCCTTCCAAAGGCATCCCATTAAAGATGAGGGTTGTAGTGAAGAAGGGGGAATGGGAAATGAAAAGAGAATTCGAGGTGAAAGCTTGAAGGAGTAGAAATAAGAGCTCTAAAGGAAACTTGCTCAAAATCGATCGATGAAGGAGTCAAGAAGCCCATCCACATTAAGTGAAGGTGTCCTGAAACCATGGTTATATGTGTTATCACGCAAACTGTAGGTTGGGCAAAGCCCGACCCAATCCATGAGATGGCGATAATGGTGGGAGAATCTACCCACCGTCACTTTAGGTAAATCCTCCCCTCGCTTTAGTGAAGGAAAAATCCATCATAAGGGGGGGAAATCGGGTAACCCTAGGGGGAAATGAGACGAAAAGGTGAGATTATGGAAGTGATGCCCCTATAGGTCAAGTTACTAAGTGAAGGATAGCTTCGTAATGAATCTCGGAGATGGTCTATGGTTGCCAAATGCTTGGCTACCCACGAAAGAGAATTGTACTTGCCCGAAACACAAGAAGAAACACGTATACAAGCTCAAAGTTAAGTGGACAAACAAGTTAAGCTTGTTGTCCCTAATAAAAACAGTAAACAAGAATATATATCAGCAAGGAAAGCAAATAATTACTACATATTCAACCACTTAAAGCATCAAATATTTTCCCCCGGATGGGGTGCCACGTAGCAATTCAGAGCCACGCGGATTGATGTCGGGACATAATATTAATGCATCAACCGGCGACCATCCCCTCAGCCATTAACACACCATGGATTGCAGCCGTAACCAAATGATGAGCCTCTTCACGCAAGGGAAAAGTACCAGACACCAGTGCACTCAGCACCAAGCCTTAATGGCTATGGCGGTCGCGGTCGCCCTTCACCTTATCACTGGGATTGATAGCATCGAGCGACATTTGTTCATTGTAGTGTTCACTCCACCAGCGCATCAGCATTTCACTCCACCAGAGCAGAGATTCAAGATCCCGTCGAAGCTCTAGAGCAGAGCAGTCCGTCCGCTAGGAACCCTAGTCATTCCCAGGGTCTCCACCATGCCCAGGGCACGAGGAAAGCCGCGCAGGGGTGCCGCGTGGTACACGGTTGAGTCTCGATGCCAGCGACAGAGGAAGTTTGAGCAGGCGTTGGCCATGGCGTCCACTCGACGGCGCAGGAAACCATGAACGCCTCCCATGGCGTACGTGGAAGAAATTGCCTTAGAGGATGCCATGCAGAGCTACCCCAAGCTCCCGCTGTTTACAGTCCCAGACAACTGCAACCCACCCACTGAATTTGGCGTGGAAGAAAAGCCTTCGCCTGGGGACATTCAGACTGGTTTCAAAACCAACAGCCCAGAGGACCACTTCACCACCTGTTTTTTCGAAGAAGAGACCCCTCCTGACGCCACCATGAGGACGGTGACCCAGTCTCTCAACTGTTCGAAGCAGATAAGCAAAGAAGCAACGGAATCCAGACACCCTACCTCTGTCGACAACCACGGGCAGGAGCAACCACCCTTCACCGACTCGGGGCACCTCGCTCTCATATTCGAGCTAAGAAGTCTGATGGACGACCAGGTTTTTTGCCTTGACAGAATTGACCAGCGACTTGATATGCTTTTCGCGGCCCACTCCAAAAATCTACCACAGCGGCAATGCCCAACATGTGCGCAGACTTACGTGCTTCCAGCAGGTTGGCGACAACATGGGAACGAGGAGAAGCGCACAGGCAAAAAGGTTCAATGATGTTCTGGGTTAGGAGTCCCTCTTCTATTTTTCATTAAGCTTTAGCTCAGTTAGTTTTTAGTTTTCGTACAACTAGCTTATGGCATACAGTTTGAATCTCATAAGTGACAGTCTTGGTTTCCTTCGGGCAGGACAGAACCATGTCTGTTTTGTTAAAAGGGAAACACTTGGCATAGGATGCCCAGCTGTCTCGATTTCCTGCTTAGGTGGGACAACTGGCATCACAAACAGTTATTGTACCTTGCTTATGATAATATAACAGGATCCATATTTTTTACTTAAAAAAAAAAAAAAGCATCAAAGATTTGTTGGAAAATGAAGCCTAAAACATGTAGATCAATCCCAAATACTTTAGCACAAGCTTTAGTGGTTTTAGAGGGTTGTTATATGATGTTTTTCAGAGTAAGTTTGCAATAGCCAAGTGACTGTAGCAAATTTTGGCTACAACAACAATTTTTAAACATGAAAACAAGCAAGTAATCTGACAAAAAGTTCACTAATTAGCAATAAAATGATATTATGGTTTACTAGGAAATTTCCACGATTAAATTGAAAGTTAGAATCAAAATAGAAGAGGATTTGTTGCAGCCTTAATGGTTGTATGTTTTAATTAGTTATAGCTCAAGATCCACTTGACCAATCTAGATGCCCTAGAGACTTTGACAAGCTTAAAGCATATAGAAAAGATCCCAACTTAAACAATTTCAATATCTCGTGATTCCACGTATCCCAATGCAATGATTTTATTTCTCCAATGCAAGATATTAGTGCCTTTAACTATTGAGTTATGGAGTCTTTAAAATGAAAGAGCTAAGTTGTGCTACTTCCTTGGGGGTGTAAACCCTTTTACTCCCCAAGGAAAGCAAAACTAGCTAGGAAAAAACCTAAGAGGGTGTAACCCTTTACTTTTCCTAGTATTCCTTTGTGCAACAATTTATTTGAAGAAAATTATGATGGGCTTAGTGGGGTTGTATGCACTTATACTCCCAAAAAATCTTAACAAAATAACCTTGTAACCAAGAAAAGAAGCAATAACAAGAGAGATTCCTTACCTAGTCCAAGCATTAACAAGATAAACTCCTTTTAATCAAGAAAAATCCACCATAAAAGAAATAAATAGCCTCCAAGAAAGATAATGCCTTATTTCTTCATCCAATAGTCGAGACAAATCATCACAAGAGATAGTAACAAAGAGAGATAGAAAAAAATTCCCAAGTAGGGCGCAAATTTCAGATAAGTAGTCTTCTCACAATGGGAGAGATATGATAAAATGACAAGAGTTTGATCTCTATTTATACAAATACTCCTAAAAGCGTTTGTCCACTTAATTTTAGGGTAACCACAAAGTAAGGGATCAACAACCCTTACTTTTCCCCTTTACATTACCAAATTCAAATTTAACTTTAAAAAATGCACTTAAGAAACCCTCTTCTAGAGTGATGTTTTGACACTTTTTGCAAGTCGTAGGAGTTGAGGATGGAAGCCGTTGGGCCTTCTAGGGTCTCCCTCTCATGCGTTATGGTTTCCTCCTTCAATCCAAGCCTTCTCCCATCAAAACATGCCAAGTGTCCTTCACCACCAAAACCCTAGCCCTAGGGTGACATCAAGCTTCTCAAATGTGACGTTTTATCCTCAAGAGTAAGACATTAGGCTAACAATGGGCTAAGGTAGATCCTCCAAGGTGTCTCTCATGGCCTCCAAAGGAAACCATCATCATCTAGTGTGTGGGCCATGGTATCTAGCCTATGGGCTTCAATCCCCAAGGAAGCCCAAGCTAGGCTTGTTCTTAAAAATCTATCGACCAAGAAAGGTCCTGCAAAGACAATGAATATGCCCTCCAAGGGTCTCAAGTCAAATGCATCATGATAAGTAAATCAATTCAATAAAATATCCATCTAATCATGTGCATCAAAAACCACCTCATCAAAATAAACAAGTGCTCAAAGACCCTAAGCAATTTGCCAAGTTTGGGTATGAGAGGGTTGACAAAGTGACCTATTGGGTGAATCATACCTTAAGTTTAGGAGTGTTTCCCAAATGGACCCCTCTCTAGGTTATGTGTACAAAGTGACATGGATAGGGGCAATACTTTTGGGCATGGGGTTCATGACATACAAGGGATCGTAGTGTCTCATTTATGGGTACCTTTGTAGAGGTTGTGTTGCACCTTCATTTTCAATGCAACCTTTTTCCAATCCCATTTATTGCCTTTTGTTCTTTTAAGATGTTTACAGGTTGAATCCAAGGTGGGGATTCTACCTAAGCATGCACAATAGTTCCCACCTTGACTCTACCTTGGTCACATTATGCTTCCTCGGGTTGAAGACAATATGTGGGGCTTCTACCTAAGCATGAAAAACATTGTCCACTCACACTCCACCTTGGTTGGAATTTTGTATTAGTTATTTTTTTATGGGTCCCATTAGTTTCTTATAAGAGACATTTCATTGTCCTCTAGATCCCTAGGAGAGCATCTAGAAGGTTCATGATTATATTTTATCTTTTTCCAACTACAAGGCTCTGGGCCTTCAGCCTCTTTTGATACCGATTATTTTCGGAATGAAATGAGAGCGGAGATATAACACGGAAATACACAGAGGTATTGCAAGAGAGCCAATAATATAACAGAGGTATATCAGAGATAAAACCATAAACACAAAGATACAATAATACACAATTTCTATTAATGAGCGAAATGTACAAAACTGTAGAAATACAGAGTGAAAGATTCGCTAGAATGGTGGCAGCTTATCTATGAGAAGAGATGTGACAGCTACTCGCATTCATAAGAAGATGATTGTTACAATGAGGCTCCAAGGCCTTTTTAACATAAAGAAAAGCCAAAACCCTTACCGCGAAAGATGAAAAACCAAAAGTTTTGTGGACCCCGTTTTGGGTAGTTTGGTGTATCAAATTTCGGGGGGTGTAACTTTGGCATACGATCTTCGTTTGGGGTGCATGATATCTCATTGTAAAGGCATCGTAGAGGAGATTCATTTTGGGGGCTCACTAAAAGCATATAGCTATGATTGGGATACTCAATCCCCCAAAAAACTTCATTTAGACCCCCAAAAAGGCCCCAAAAGTTTATGAACTAAAAAACTGCTAAAAATAGTAAGTTGCCATAAAATTGTTTTGAGCCAGTTGGAATAGGTGGGTGGCCATAGATATCCACCTGGATCATTCCTCCCTCCTTAGGAAGCAATGGTCTCCATTGCGTTGAGTTCCCAGGGAGAAGGTAAAGCACTTGTTGAATCTGAACCTTGATGATCTGCTTGCCCTAATGGAGAAGTTATGTTGCCTAGCTTGTTGAAGGTTGTCACGAACCTGTGGCTAGAAGGGTTGGAACTTTTTAACCAGTCTGGCTACATGAGATTAACTATGTGCAGAAGAAATCCTTGTGCTTGGCTTCAATCTTGTCGACATGCTTCTACTGAACAAAAGGTGCTTGGACCGAGGCTGCAATGGTTGTGGTGTTCTTTTGTTCACCTTTTGAACAGATTGTGAAGAAGATGAATTTTGTAGTATGAGATGTTACCTTACGACACTGTTTAGGTGGGACAATAGTTGGAACTACCTTTGGTATCCTATAAAGATGACCCCCCAAAGTAAAAATGACACTACGGGGTCGAGACTCATAAATAACATGGTGCTTCCACATATATGGTTGGCCCAAAATAACATCACATACAACCAATGGGGAAACATCACATAATACCTCATCCTTGAAGGGTTGGATGACGCGTGACAATCGACACTGTTGGTTGACACAGAGATCTCGTCCCTAGCGAAGCCACCAAATGTTTTATGGTTGCGTGTTACACATTATTTTGGTCACTCTAATGATGATTCTACAAACATGTGTTTAGGCTCTCAAAATAATCTTTTACATGAAGAAAATGACTAATTTATTCCTCTACAAGGCATGTTTTTAGAATGACGTCACAGGCTGACAGTAGTACACAGTGTGGATACCATTGATTTTCGTAGGTTGCTCTATACCTGGCTCGTAGGGTTTCTATAGGCTGCTATATAGGCAGGGTGTGGCGTCGTTTGAAGCTAAAGAAAGGAAGAAATTCACGAAGGTTCTAGAAGGAGGATCTTCTAGAATGTGAGGTGGCGTCCGTATGAGTGTGATCCTACCGACTTCTCTGATTTGGTGAGATCATCCTCATCTCTTTAACCACTTCTCTTTCTCCTATATAATGATGGGTTTCTCATGGAAAAGGTTAAGCAATATTGAACAAAGAATTGTTGAAAGAACAAGTTGAAGACTGTGTGAAAGATCCTGTTACAACTGATGCCTAAGGTCTCCATTTGTCCATCAATATTTTGTGGACTATCTTCATACAAATTCAGAGCAAGTGTGTATGTGTGTTGGAACAAAGGAACACTAAAAGGGAACTTGCGACATCAAGACAATTTGGTTGTATCTTCCACTTTTACTTAATATAATACGGTGACATGTTTCTTTCCCATAAAATCATTAACATTTTAGTACATAATTCCTTGGTCACATCTTTAGGTTTTCATTGAATCTATTGTTGTTTCTTTCACTTTGGTTGGTTTGTGTCATTGCAAATCTGATCTCACAAGAACACCGCAGTGAAGCAGGGACAACAAAGACATAAGAAAGCGATATCTAAAGGTATGTCATCTATTCCTTCTTTGGTAGTAAACTCAATGATTGTAACTTTGGGAAAGCGTCATGTCTTGTCTTGTTTTGTTCTAGATCCAGGTGGATATAGGGAGATTAGTTTATGTCTGCATTCACCGATTTATCCAATAACAAAATTGGCGACTCCACTGGGGATAGGACTTATTTGTGGTTTTTTGTTGGCCATTTGCTTTTAGCCTACCTTTATTCACTTATCTCAGTCTCTGAGTCTGTGGGGAATCCATTCAAACCCTCTGGTTTTGAAAGTTCACTTAAACCCTCTATCCTCTTTCCAAATTTCATTGGTTTACAGACACTTTCGCACTGTACCCATACACAACATGCGGAAACTTCTAATTTCCGCACCCTAACTACTTGTTCCAGTGCGTACTTTCTGCGACCTACTCACAGCTAGCCTGCAGAAACCTTTGATTTCCGCACTGTAACCTACTGCTAGGTTGCAACGACGTCTGTAAATTTTTTTGTTTGGGTCTTGTCATCTTTTGATGCCTAGTTTTGCTTTAGCCAGCTGGGAGGAACTTTTATTGTCGGTATTTGACTAATCTATGAGTTTGAAACTTGTTGTCGATTGGTTTTCGAAGATCGAACACCTTTCTTATTCATTTTTTTAGTTTTCCCTTTTGATTTTTATCAACAAGGATATAATCTTTGATTTCACATCTGAGTGCTTAATTGATTAAAAGTCTCTTGATTGGATTTACAGTTTTGGATTGATTACATTTTCTGGATTGCTTGATGATTGGAAAGTCATTTTTCATTTGCATTTGGTGAAACACTTTCTTGTCATTTTTACTTTTATCTTCAATGAAAGTTTGATTTGGGTGCTTGTTGAGTGTATAGATTTTATTGGATTACTTGTCCTTTCTTTGTCATACCCCAAATCTGGTTTTAGAAAGGAAGAATTTAAAGTCATTTATTATTTTAAGTAATCATACATAAGGAAGTTTTTTGCATTCAAAATATTTTAGAAGAGAAAATTGAGAAATTTCATTGTTTATGGTTGCTTGCAATTGTGTTCATTCGAGGCAAAGAAAGTACATTCCGTAGTTTAGATCATTCCAAAAAAATACCTTCTTCCTGTTGTAGATAGAGTTCATTGAACGAAAGATTGCATCATTCATTTCTATTTGCATATTATTGGGTCAAGGTCTTACACAACATTGGTTTCATTATCGTCTCCCTCTTGAGTAAATAACAGCCTCTAAAAACATTGCGAAATCTAAAACTCAATTAGTAACTTTTATTTTCTAGGGATCTTTTACACCAACATTAGCTAGGCTAGAGATTTGGAATAGGCTATGAGACACACTCTCCAAAGCACAAAACACACAATAACATCTTGTGATAGGGAGTGTTCAAATCCATTTGCAACATTTTATCCTGGGAAGCCCTTCTCACACAAGGGTCAAACCTGAGGTTGCATTGAGACTAGCAGAGTTACTCACACTGCTTGGTTGGTCTTGATGTAGAGATTGTGTGTATTATGGGGGTCACTTGAATGGTATACCCACAATGATGAGTGGAAGCCTCTCAAGTTGATTTCGGGCTAGATACCCTGCCTTTGCGCGTCGATCGGACTGTTGATTGTTTCCCCGGGCATCACTGTTGTTCTCGGTAGCCTTAGTTGCCTATCTTCTTAGGGTCTTACACAAGGTGAATGTGAAGGGGCAAGTCTTTACGGTACCTGGAATTGACTTTGGCGAGACTCACTCGGGCTCCTTGGAGGGTATACCCACGATTATGTGTGGGAGCTTGCACCAGGGTGTAAGTCCGTTAAGCAGGTTGTCAATGTAACTTTTCCACCCGCTTTGTCCTAGCCCCTTCTTTTCTTGACTTCAGGACATTGGATTTCATCACCTACTAGTGACTTCGAAATAAGAAGGTTTTGTTTGCTTGGCTTGATTCCTAGATTTTATTAGCGAGTGTTGTTTGTTTTCATAGTTGGCCATGGATTTTTTTCATAAAATATTTGGCTCGGCCAACATTGACCCTCCATGTCGTTCACATAGGATGCAAGTACTACCCCTGAAAGATCTAGAGGTTACTCAACCCTTGCTTCCTAACCCACCAGAGGGCTCTCCTCAACAAAATGAGGTCTAGGACAACATACCGTCACAAGTGGAAAGAGCTGACTCTTTAGAAAGTTTATGAATTGTTTCTAATTCTCTAGACGCTTTCTGCATACCTTCTTGATACAAGAGACGTATTCTCCAACTGAATTCATCCAGAGAACTTGTTGTTGACACTTATGGAATACCAACCAGACCTCTTACCGACGACCCTGAAAACAAGGATCCGTTTTGGACCACTGACATATTTCGAACCCCGACTACTGTGCGGGGCCTTTACGGCTCAGGGGCAGGTGTTGATATACATGTTGTCTCTGAACTACTCGAGACGTCTGCTACCTATACGATACCTCTAGATCACTTTAATAGTACAACTTCATATCTCTTCGTTGGTTCAGACATGCAAACAGTTGGTCCCATCTCGACCATTCCTCTCCAGATGGCCCATTCCATAATGGTCCCACACAATACGACTATTCCCACTGGGAATATGGTAGCTAGCCAAGCTCCCATTGGCACACCACTTTCATCTAGATCCATCCCGTCGCTTCGTCTTGGGTATAATGCTTTGAATACTTCTATCCCTATTCCTACCCAAGTTCCATCTGGAGCTTCTGGAATATTTACTTCTCCTGGGTACAGTGTTGCTTCCGATTCCATTCCGACACCTTCCCAGGTCCCTTCCAGAGGGTCTTATCCGCCTTTTGTAGGAGGATTTGGCCCAGGTGGATCCACTCCAATTGGAGGATCTACTCTATCTTTCACTTCTGGTTATCAGATTCATGTTGGCGGGCAATATAACCCTGGGGGGGAAACTCAATTTGGAGGTCAAACCCAAATTGGGACACCATCCTCACTTGGAGGACAACCCCCGCTTGGAGGATATAACGCACCCTATGGAAATAACATTCCAGGATCACTAGCCCAGTATTGGAACGTTCTCATCCAGGGAAATTCACAATCGTCTGGGGGGAAACAACATCAAGTTAGCTCTTTCATACCCTCTAGTTCGGGCCAATCATATCTCGGTTCTTCTAATCCCATTTGGGGTTCAAATGTTCATTCTAGTGTCCCTTTCCAAGGGAACATCCCTAATAAGTACAACCCTATGGGCTACATGCCTCCACACGCACGTCCAAATCTGTTACGACCTTCGCCTCACATGTAGACTGCTTACGATCCTACTGGTATACCGACGGGACTCCCTCCCCAAAGTCACCAGTACCCTCATGTGAATAGACAATTACCCTTTTTAGCCACTTTGGATCTACCCGACTTGTCTAGAATCTTGAATGACCCTATCCTACATTCTCCCCATTGGCCCATTATACCAACCAAGATACCGTCCGACATTCCCAAATTTGACGGTAAACCGGGAGAATATCCAAACAACCATGTCATGACTTTTCACCTTTGGTGTTCGTCCAACTCTTTGATGGACGAATCCATTCGGTTACGGCTCTTCCAATGAACTCTTATGGGTTCGGCTGCAAAGTGGTATATAGAATTACCACAAGGCTTCTTCACCGACTTTAATACCCTAACCATGGCCTTCCTCACACATTACCAATTGTCAATCCTCTATGAAACATGAACCAAAATTTTGAGTTCCTTTAAGAAAAATTCGGCCACTCATATCTCCAATCACATACATGAGTGGCGCTGGAGACAACGTCTGATCAAACTCGACCTTCCTGGCCAGTTATTGGCAGAATGGTTTACTAAATCATTCATGAATAAAATCTCTCGTGACATTGACATGGGTGGAGTTGTCACTGAAGAGCAGGTGATCAGTCGCGATCAGTACTTAGATCTCGTTTATTCGCAAATGGGCACTCGTTACGAATTGCTCCTGATGCTCCTCGTCCTTCTACCACCGCTACCTCAACTACCCCTCCTACTTATTATGCAGCTGATGGTGTGATTGGCACTTTCCATGCTCAACCTCAATCTACACAATCCACTCACCGCAATCCCAAATCTACTGCTTCTAATGTTCAAAGTGCTCCAACTCCTACTCCTTCCACCGGAAAAACTTCCGAGGTTAACTCCGTTCAATCTACCCCTTCCGGAAAAAATAAATCTAAAAAAGGAAAGGGTAAGAATAAGGATGATAAAACTAATCCGCAATCTGAGAAAGCTAAAATGCAACCTGTTGATGATAAGGATAAGTGCAAACCTCGATACCCTTGCCTTATCTGTGGTGATGATCACTACATGAAAGATTGTCTAAGACGTGTCGAGGTCACTAAGTTCCTTCAAGGGACCGCGAAGCCTCCCACACTTGTCATTTTGTCCCAACCTTTCCCTTCTCAACAACAGGCCCAATTGGTCATCCACGACCAACCCTCTCCTTCCACCACTTACTATGTCCTTATGTGTACCGGTGATTCAAAAAAGAATGACGTTACACTTACTACTCGGGCCAAAGATTACTCTTCCTCAAAGGAGAAAGTTGACGATATACCACCTTTGTTGGTTCAACCGCCTCCATCAACTTCACCTCCCAACGATCCTCTTCATCTCGAACGACTGAGTATCGATACAGTTATCCGCCCTCCCCCAAAGGGCGTTGTTCGAAAGTCTGCCTTAAATCCTCATGCGCATGCTGCTTAGAACTATAGTATTGTAGAAGATATGGCGCAAGCACCCTCCACGATGTCATCTCTCGAAGTCCTTCAAAGTTGTCCCACTCAACGGAAGGCACTATTAAAGGCTATTGGTGGAATTGATCCTACAAATATGAATTTGATAATTTTTGACCTGGAAGATCACATTCCAAGGCTACCCCCTCAGCTAGCGTTTCAAATACAAGTTGTTGTTGAGAACAAGAACATCTGTAGAACCGTTATTGATGAGGGTGCCTCGACGTGCGTAATGTATGTTTGTTGTTGGAAAGCCATTGGCGCTCCTCCCCTAACTGAATCACACAACACACTTAAGGCCTTCAATGGCTCTAGCTTTAAGCCCTACGACGTACTTCCCTCGTTGTCTATTATGTTGGAAGGCAAGTCGGTCAATGTTGAAGTTGAGGTCTTTGATGCACCTCTCAATTATAACCTCTTACTTCGCCGTAGTTGGATTGATTCTATGCATGCAGTTGTGTCTACCCTTTTATGTGTTGTACGTTTTCTGCGCCTGGGGTTATTACTGTAGATCAGCTGGCCTTTTTCAACTCTAATTCTCATACTAGCAACGTGCCCTTTATTGCGAAGACACCTCCTGGGTATGAAAATGTCGGTGTGGGTCTACTAAAAGATTCAACTTTGATGGGTACATTCCTAATCCCACCACCCGATATTCCACCTCCTTTGGTCGACTCCATCAATATGATTTCCACCTCCATTCGCGCAACCTCCACGTCTTCTGACCCATGGATAGTACCTGAGCCTGGTGATTATCTTCGCTATGGCGACCAAATTACTTTAAGTCCAGTTGAAACTGATTATCAATCCATTCAATCGACAACCCCTTCTACTCCCTCTATTGATGATTCATCTCCCGATCCATTCCATGTTATTTTTCCTACAGACGAGATGATCATGTTAGTTATGTCCATGGAAGACACCCCATGGGACGATGGGCATCACTGTTCCATTCTCTTCCTGGAACAACATACCTTAGAGAGTTACCAATATATTTCGACTCCGTCGACCGTTGTTGTCATTTCCTTTGTTCACGAGTCCACACACAATGTGTTATATAAAGGGAACTTGAGTAACATTTTGCCCACTATTCCTCTTGACATATCCATTAAATCTGGAGTTGTTGAAAATGTTCACATTGGAGCCCATGTTCCAATGATGAATTCGTCACTTATAAAGCTATTTTTCAGGAATTCCATGACATTTTCGCTTGGAGTTACGATGGAGTTATGAAGAGATGATGGGTATTGACCCTGATATTGTTATGCATGAAATTAAGACCTACCCGGACACTAAATCCGTTCGGCAGAGAGTTCGCCTAGTCCACCCCCGTAAAGTCACTGCTATCAAGCTCGAATTCAAAAAACTTCTCAAGGCTGGCTTTATCTATCCTGTGGTTTTGACTGATTGGGTATCCAATCTAGTTTCGGTGAATAAAAAACAAGGCATGATCCGTGTCTGCATCGATTATAGGGACATTAATCAAGCTTGTCCCAAGGAAAAATTTCCAACCCCCTTCATTGACCAGATCGTTGACGATTGCGCCAGGAGTGAAATCTTCTCTTTAATGGATGGTTTCTCTGGCTATAATCAGATTAACATTTTACCCACGGATCAACACAAAACTACTTTTATTTTTCCTTGGGGTACCTTGGCCTACCGAAAACTACCTTTCGATTTGAATAACGTTGGTGCAACTTTTCAACGTGCCATGTCTTATGCTTTTCATGATATCAAGCACATCGTACAACCATGTCTCGATGATCTACCGACCCATTCCATGCGCTAACAAGATCACCCGGCCCATCTTTGAGCCATTTTTCTTCACTGTCGTTATTATCATATATCGTTTAAACCCACACAAATGTGTTTTTTGTGTGGAGTTTGGCCGACTTCTGGGTTTTCTTGTGTCTTTTCATGGAATTAGGGTGGATCCTTTGAAGGTTGAGGCCATCCTAAATCTACCTCCTCCTTCTACATTACGCCAGCTCCAAAGTTTGCAAGGGAAGGCAAAATTTTTGCACCGATTCATTACCAATTATGCTGAGTTAACGCTAGGATTTACTCGATTGTTGAAGAAGGGTTCTGAATTTGTATGGGACGAGACTGTCAACAAAGACTTCGAAGCTTTGAAACTTCCCCTAACACGAACACCACTGCTTTTCCCACCAGATTATAGTCGAGACTATTTCCTCTACCTCGTCGCTTCAGAATCTACCATTATCATGGTTTTAGTCCAAGAGGATGATTCACACGATGAGCATGTAATTTATTATTTGATTCGAAGTCTCATGACTATCGAGTCCAAATACCTACATGTGGAAAAACTGGACTTGGCAGTTGTTCAAGCTATCCAACGATTTTGTCACTATATCCTACTACGCAAGACCACTGTTATTTCTGATTGCAACCCTATGCAGCATATCCTTACATGCCAATTGCTAGGGGGAAAGTACTTCAAATGGATAGTGATTCTCGAGGAGTTTGACTTAGAGTTTGAACACGCTAAGTCTAAGAAATCTTTGGTATTTTCCAATTTGATATGTGACCTTCCCTTAGCTAAGACAGAAACTGCAGCAGAGGATTCCTTACCTGATGAATCCCTTTTTATGATCAGTTATGATGATGCTTGGTATGGATATATTATCATTAATCTCTAGACTCAAACTTTATGGCCCACCCTGTCTAGTACAACCATCGTCGCATACGGTATCAATCCCATCAATACATAATTCTCGGTGACACTCTCTATCGCTGTGGTGTTGGCTCTATTTTCCGACGCTGTCTCACCTTTGACAAGGCGGAAAAAGATTTGAATGACTGTCACTTTGGAGCATGTGGTGGTCATATGTCTAGGTATGCCACTGCCCAAAAGATCTTAGGAGCAGGGTGCTTCTGGCCTTCTTTGTTTAAAGATTGTATAACTGTCGTCCATAAGTGTCATGCTTTTCAAACATACAATAACAAGATAAGATCTCATCCCGCTCCTTTACACCCTGTAGTTTCCGTTGGACCTTTCGCAAAATGGGGCATTGATTTCATGACATGTAACCCTCACTCGGTCGGGGGGCATGGATACGTCATTGTAGCCGTGAATTATTTCATGAAATGGGTCGAGGTGATGCCTACATTCGATAATACCAAAAAAACTGTAGCCCTGTTCATATTGAATCATATCATCGCGCGATTTGGAATCCTGCAAGCTATCGTCACTGATCACGATAGCCATTTTTGAAATTTCATGATGTCTGAACTTACAGAAAAGTTGGGTCTTTAGCATGAAAACTCAACCCCCTACTATCCACAGGCCAATGGCCAAGTTGAAGCGATAAACAAGTTTCTTATCACTATGCTTCGACGGATAATAGGAATTCACAAGACAAGTTGGCACACGATGTTGTTTTCAACATTATGGGCCTATCGGACATCCGTGAAGTCTACCACGGGATTTACGCCTTTTCAGTTGGTGTATGGTATCGAAGTTGTCCTACCAATTGAATGTGAGATCCTATCTTTGAAGCTAGTCGTTGAACTTCTCCCAAACACCTCTACCGAGAAAGAACGTCTATTGTATCTAATGCAATTAGATGAAACTCATCGTGATGCCACCCTGGTTATTGAAACCCAGAAGAAACGCGTAAAATCCCAATACGACAAGCATGTCAAGCCGTGTGTTTTCTCCGAAGGAGATCTAGTTCTCCTCTATGAACAAGATCGTGATTTACTAGGGGCCGAAAAATTTGAGGCTATGTGGCGCGACCCTTATATCGTCAAACGAGTGTTGGAGAAGGGAGCCTATGAGTTAGTAGATTATGATGGCATTCCTTTGAGTGAACCCATAAATGGGCTTTACTTGAAGAAGTACTATGCTTAGGTTATCTTTTCATAAGTGCTTGTATTTTTATTATATCATACTTTTGTGTGCTACTTGTGTGTGCTTTTTTGTTATTTGGTTTCAACCCCCAGCTACTTACCTTGCGTTGTGCTTGGTTTCCAGATGTCAGTGTCTTCACTACCCCACATTGGTTTCACTGATGGCGCTAGTCATAGTACTCAAAACTTAGCATCCACTACTTGGGCAATCTATGCACCTACGAATGAGTTAATCAGTCTACATGGTGTTTTCCTCGGTCGTGCAACTAATAATATCGTGGATTATAGTGCAATCATCGAATTGTTGAACGATGTTATTTCACTTGGAATCCATCACCTGGTTGTATGACTTGATTCACAATTAGTGGTACTACAACTAAGTAATGTCTATGCTATCCAAAGTCCTACTTTGTTATGGGTATATCTACAAATTTGCCTCTTGGAACGTTATTTCGATTACATTGAATATCAACATATTCCTAGCTGTCTAAATACATTAACAGATGCATTAGCTAATTATGTGTTAGACAGACGTTTGAGACACATGAAAATCCAATCACAAATCCCATTAAAGCAAGTAAGCTGGTAGAAGCTTCATGTTTATATATATATATAACGATAAAAGTGTTTTACAAAAAAATAGTGTTTTTCGTCCGAAGACCAAAATATCAAAATATGAAGCCCATGGCTTCTACAAAATGGCATCAAGGATGTTGCTCATGGTATCACACTACTGCATGTGCTACCCTACGAAGTAGTCGACTAAGTGAACCAGAAACACCCACAGTATGGTGTTGATAACGTCTCAGAATCTCAATGATGGAGATGTCCGGGATATCTGCTATCAATCCCTCTAAGTTTTGCTCGACTGCCTCATAGTCTTCAACATCCCATCCTGCTACCACAATTGCTTCCCCTCGTCTCTGAATAGGGGATGAACCCGGAGGCCGGTGTGGCCCTACATCTGCGTTGACAAAAGATTTTGATTAGTCATCGGATTGAAAGCATAAAAAATATCTTATATTTTAAAATTTACAAAAACATTATAAAACGAAAAAATGTTTTTCTTACCCAAGTCTCCCCACTAAAATCCCTTAGGTAGAACCAAGTCGAGGTTGCCTCTGAAATCTAGACCAACATACGCGTAATCATCCACCATCAGGATCTAAGGCCTAAACCAGTCAAAAAACACATCATTGTATTTGATGATGGGGCCCGCTACATGCCGAGCCATAAGGTCACGCCACCTCTTCATCCTTGGATCTCGTGGAGCCGATATAACCCACTCTACCTGTAAACGTAAATGGGGGACCCTTTCCAGGAAGAAAGATACTGAAATAGATCCATTCCCAAATTGTTTTAGGTCCCCATTCTTGCATTTTGTTAGTCGTGTCT
Source organism: Picea glauca (assembly GCA_000966675.3). Lineage (NCBI taxonomy): Eukaryota > Viridiplantae > Streptophyta > Pinopsida > Pinales > Pinaceae > Picea > Picea glauca. Next base: position 207,790 of record JZKD02S1679046.1, read on the forward strand.
TCATGCTGCAAAGGACTTCGTCGCTGCAGTTGAAAACCCTAGGTTCCATGCTCTCCACGACATATTGGAAACAGATTTGGAGGGCCATGTGAGGAGATGCACTCCCCTCCATATGAGCAATGGTAAAAATAATACTCCGGAGGGGTAAATATCGGACACCCTTGATGGCAACTTTGCCCTTGTGTATCTCTGCCCCAAGATCACAGTATTGACGGAGATACTCGCTCATTGGTAGACCACCACCTCTACCTCCTGTCAAAGTCACATGAGACCCACAATGAGATAACCCTGTCAAGAAATAGATATCTTCAATGTCTACGGATAGTGCGTGGGCACCCACATGAAACACCTGTTGGTCCACATCCCACATGTGGACAAAATACTCTAGTAGCCTCAATTGGGCTCTCATACCCTAGATTTAAAAAAATTTCAATAGCTTGCATTGCCAGAGGGAATTCACGGTGCCTGGGTCATTCAAAGAATCATGGTCATCATCTTTGTGCTCCCTCTCCCTCCACTCCAGCATTTTGATGATCAAATACCTTCATCGTGACAATAAAAGGGAGGTAGCATCCTCATTTGTTGCTTTGGAAAATTTCTATTAGCTAAACGCATGCAAAGTTTTTTGGGTTTTCGGCCACCGCAGACAGAGCTTTAACACAGTGTGGGGTTTCCGCAGCTGAGCCATAGGGCGCCTGCGAAAATCGTTGATTTCCATAGGTCCCGATACTAGTGACCTGCGACGGCCCCAACGTGCACCTACCAGCCAAAATTTCACTCAAAAAACCTTTTTAAACCATTAAAAATGAAATTTAATCCAATGAAAAGCAAGAGGACGAAGAGATTACTGTTTTGACGGAAGTCGTTCACTGAATGGTCGCCTGTTTCTATGCAAGTTTTAGACAAAATGCAAATGAAATAGTAAAAAGAGTTTTACCCCTATTTATTTCACTTTTTACTTTTTTCTATTAATATTTTCTATTATTTAAATGCATTTTTATCAAAACCTAAAGGTCTAATAGTCTCATGAGTATTTTGTTTTCTCGCAGATGGAGGAACTAGGGTCCTGAACAATAAAGTATGGATATTTTTTCGTGATTGGTTTTTCTGTTCGTCACATATACATATACATTTTAGGGTTTTTCAGAAAAACCTTGAGCCTAGTCTTTGTTCATTCTCGTGCTCGAAAATCGATGAGAACGCAACCGAGTATACTTTGGTCATCTTTTAGTTCTCGTCATCATAACACGAAAAGCGAAACTCATGGAGTACCCTTTAAGCTCTTTTCACACTCCTTAAAAAATGAAAAGATTGTCGAGCGAACTTGTTCTTTTCACGCTCGTAAAAGGTATTTGAAAAAATGTTTGACGGGCGATAGTTTATCACTTTTTTGGTCTTATCGAACTATTTATGAAAAAGGAACTGAAAGAGTTCTCTTTAAGTGTTTTTCAGACTCTATAAACATGAAAAACCCTTGAGTTTTCTATCCTTGGACTCGTTAAACAAACATCGAAAGACCCATATGGGACCAAACCACTCTTTCTCAGGGTTCGTTAAACATGCTCTGAGGGACTCATATGAAGGATGAGCTTACATCAACAAGCATATGTTATCCTCCTCAAGCTTGCGTAAAAATAAAGAGGTACTCACCAGAAATGATGGGGGAAAATCTGGGAAAGAAATGTGTCTCTATATTTGTGTTAGTGGCACTAGTAGTCGCTCTTGAACATGACACCCCCCTTCATCATTTGAATCCGGGTTGGGAAATCCATTTGTCTCTCGTCTAACTTTCTGCAAGTTCATATCTTGGGTTGTCTTTGAGTCAATGCTGCCAAGACTATTGTCATGTCATTCATATGTTCAAGAGAAGTCCAAACAAGCCCTCTATCGAGTCGGCCATCTGCAATTGTCAATTCCTACCATGTTGGCCTTCCCTGTGTCAATTTCAAATCATTTTCATACTTTGATCTACTCTAAATCTATTACTTATTTCGTGTCATTGATGGGGGATACATTAAGGCTCTCCCGTGACGAGTTTTTTCCCATCGACTTCAACTCATCATCCAGGAACAAGACTTAGAAATCATTTAGTACCTTAGAGCCTGCATGCCTCAATGGTAGGTTTCTTCGCTTTAAAAAAAGGATTCACATCATTGGTCCCTGATCAGAAGATTCCCTCGAGTGTTCAACTTCAGCTCATTTATTCACATTCCTTGGATTATACTAAAGTACCTTGGGAGTCATTGACATCAATGGTTATTCCCCCAGCACTCATTAACGATTTTCATCAATGACCGGTAATCAAATGGTTTCTACCATGTTCGACTTCAACACCTGTAATCACATGGTTAGATTCGTACTTACAGAGGACGGGATTGAAGACCCTGGATCTTATTATTTTGGTCCAGGTTGCAATGGATTATTTTACGATTTGTATTGACATATAGATCCACTTTTTATGTCTCCTGGCTATGTCCTGATTTCAAGTTTGTTAACACATAGATCCACAATTTATTCTTGGTCGCTATGTATCGTCTTGATGACATGGATCCACAGTGTATAATTGGTGGCCATGACTGACATTTATGATTCAAATCATTTGTAGTCTGAGCATGAGAATGCCTACCTCAGAAATGGTGTAATATTGTGCAGATGCTTGATTGTTTGCAGGTTCCCAATTGGTGCGCTCTTTGTTCCCGACACATACAAGCATTTTACAAAGTATTTCGGCTGTCACAAGTTCCAACCTCATACTTTGGGGGGAATTCAGTTACACATTATTTTGGTCATTCTAATGATGATTCTACAAACATCTATTCAGAATCTCAAAATAATCTTTTACATGAAGAAAATGACTAATTTCTTCCTCTACAATGTATGTTTTTAGAATGAAGTCACAGGCTGACAGTAGTACACTGTAATATACCAGATATAAAAAGTATGCAGAACATAAATAAAATGTTAGAAATGGCAGAATAACAACAATATAACCAGAATATTCACCACAATAACAATGAAATGATATAAGAATAACAACAGAAATAACACATTGATTCTGAGAGCAATGTTCACAGGCCTCTTCAAGGGGGAAACCTCCAGTCGAGCAGAGCTCTATTACAATAATCTCCAAGCTAGGGTTCTCATACCCTCAACTCCTATTTATACTAAATATGTCTATTAAAAGAAACATCTAGAGGAAGATCCTTCTAGAAGAGGAAGGTTCTATTAGGTCTTCTTACACTCGACTTATTCTATTTTATTGCAAGGCCTTATTAATGTTGACCTTTATTACATTCGGATATATTGTTCTACCTATGTGCGGGTTAGGACCCTAACATACACAGTGTGGAAATCCTTGATTTCTGCAGGCTGCTCTATACTTGGCTCACGGGGTTATCCTTGATTTTCGCAGGGTTCTCTATATTTGGCTCGCAGGGTTTCCACAGGCCGCTATATAGGGAGGGTGCGGTGGTGTTTGAAGCTAAAGAAAGGAAGAGATTCACGAAGGTTATAGAAGGTGGATCGTCTAGAATGTGAGGTGGCGTCTGTATGATTGTGATCCTACTAGCTTCTCTGATTTGGTGGGATCATCCTCATCTCTTTAACCACTTCTCCTTATCCTATATAATGATGGGTTTCTCATGGAAAAGGTTAAGAAAGATTGAGCAAAGAATTGTTGAAAGAATAGGTTGAAGACTGTGTGAAGGATCCTGTTAAAACGGATGCTTGAGGTCTCCATTTTTCCATCAAGATTTCGTGGACTATCTTCATACAAATTCGGAGCAAGTGTATGTGTGTGTTGGAACAAAGGACCACTGAAAGGGAACTTGCGGCATCAAGGAAATTTGGTTGTATCTTCCACTTTTACTTAATATAATACAGTGACATGTTTCTTTGCCATAAAATCATTAGCATTTTATTACATGACTCCTTAATCACATGTTTAGGTTTTCATTGAATCTACTATTGTTGCTTTCACTTTGGTTGGTTTGTGTCATTGCAAATGTGATCTCACAAGAGCATCGGAGCGAAGCAGGGACAACAAAGAGATAAGGAAGCAATATCTAAAGGTATGTCATCTATTCAATGATTGTAACTTAGGGAAAGCATCATGTCTGGTTTTGTTTTGTTCTAGATCCAGGTGGATCTAGGGAGATTAGTTTATGTCCGCATTCACTGATTTATCCAATAACACTGCGAGTGTGGTGTTGTCGAAAATCCCAATTGTTTGACGACCTCTGTTGAGATGAGGTTCTTCTGGATTCCACTATCAACAATGAAATGCAAAGGGGTCCCCTTCACCCACATCTGTGAATGAAAGAGTTTCCCCCCCTCTTCAGGATCTGTTGGTTCATCTGGTTGAATTGTTGTGGTCGCAACAGTAGCAGTGGGGTCTACGTCGATGATTTTTCTTCTCCCAGTGTTTTTCGAATCATATTTTGAATTAGGGTTTGGCTTCTTATCTTTGATCTTGGCCAATAATGACTGTTTTGAGAGACATTCAATGGTGTTGTGCCAGGGGATTTTGTGGAAATCACACCATTTTCCAGTGTCCTTCTTCGTCTTTCCATTACCCTTCTTTTCCTGTGGCTTGAACTGGTTTTCTAAAGGCTTGTTGTTAGGGTCGTCTTTACCATACTTTGGTTGTTGCGGATTTGTAGACCCGAACCCCCTCTTGTTCTGGTCCTTAAATTTTTGCTCGATTTTAAAAGCATATCGATAAACAACATCAAGTGATGAGATGTCTAGAAAAAGCATTTTAGTTTAGATGTATCTGTGAAGAGTGCCATGGTATTTCATAACCAAATGTCACTCGGAGTCTTTCATATCCATCCTGGTGTGCAAGGTATGGAAGGTATTGGTGAACTCCAACACTGTTTGGCCCCTCTCTTGACACAACGTGGTCTATATCATGTACTGGTCTTCATATTTGCCAACAAGGTAATATTGTTCCTTGACCGCATCCACAAAAAAATCGCAAGTGGTCTCGACCCCATATATTCTAGACTCCTCTGTGGAACTTTTCTCCCAGTAAGTTTCCCACTAATGTTTGACATGGGGGAGAGCCTTAAGAAGTGTGAAGGTTATATTTTCCCTGTCGGAAAAATTTTGAACAAAGAAATAACCTTTGAGTAGATTTAACCATTTGTCTAGGGAATCCGCATCTATCTAACCTTCAAATATGGGAATATCAAAATTAACTTGTACCTTGAAAGGAGAAGTGCTTCCAAAGTGGTCGCTTGATGAATATTCACCTACTGCTATCGGCAGGCGTTGAAGGATGTGGGGAAAATTCTCCATCATATCATCCCTCTGTCACGTGAGAGCTTACTCAAGCAACAGATTCATAGAATATTATGCTCCTTCATTTTTCTTTTCTTTCGCCATGGACGGTTTCTTGGGCGTGCGAAAGCAATTTTCCTCAAGATAGACCAGCTCGAGACCCAACTTGTTATACTCGGACCTCATTGAGAACATGCACTGGAAAACGATCAAGAGCAACCTGCTCTGATACCACTAATTTGGATTATTTTCGGCACGAAATGAGAGCGAGGATATAACACGGAAATATACAAACATATTTCAAGAGAGCCAATAATATAACAGAGGTATATCGAAGATAAAACCATAAACATAGAGATACATTAATACACAATTTCTATTAATGAACGAAATGTACAAAACTGTAGAAATACAGAGTGAAAGACTCGCTAGAATGGTGGCAGCTTATCTCTGAGAAGATATGTGACATCTACTCACATTCGCAAGAATATGATTGTTATAATGAGGCTCCAAGGACTTTTTAACATAAAGAAAACCCAAAACCCTAACCCCGAAAGATGAAAAACCAACAGTTTTGTGGACCCCGTTTTAGGTAGTTTGGTGTATCAACTTCCTGGGGGCGTAACTTTGCCATACGATCTCCATTTGGGGTGCACGATAACTCGTTGGAAAAGTATCGTTGAGGAGATTCATTTTGGGGGCTCAATAAGAGCCTTTGGTTATGATTATGGTGATCAATCCCCAAAAAAACTTCATTTAGGTCCTCAAAATGGCCTAAAAAGTTTAGGAACCGAAAAACTATTAAAAATAGTAAGTTTCCAGAAAATTGTTTTGAGCCAGTTGGAATAGGTGGGTGGCCACTGATATCCACCTGGATCACTTTCTTCCCATGGAATTAGGTACAATCTCTTCTTGGGTCAATATACCCGACAATCCCAAAAGGTAAGAAGATGAAGGGATGAAGTGTGGAAAGTGACAAGTATAGTCGAGAATGGCACGATGACTCATCAGGAGGACCTCCTAGTAGCAAACATATCCCTGAGGGTTACCACTTACGAGGGTGTAATGTCAACCACCAAGGTGAAACAAGGCAAAGAGAATAATTTCCAAGAAAACATTACATAATCAAAAGCCATTTAAAATGCAACAAACTCAAATGCCTCAAATATTGGAATGACACTCACCATAGTACCTGGCTTGTACCTCATGGAGCAAGAACAATGTCTTCCAGAAGCAAGATGATGTGGTGGAAACTCTTGTGATGAACCTGAGATCCATGGTGGTGAAGCAAGCCTCTTGTTGACATTTAAAATCACAATGATGAATACTGCTCGCAAATTATTGCCAAGCTCTATTATTTATTTATAATAATAATAATAAACTAGTAGGTGGGATCCCCTTGTAGACTAGTGGCTCTATGATAGATGTGTTGCACTTATATTTTTGTTTGTTGTTATAATGATGTCAACACAGTCTTCTACAGTGGATGATTCAAGTCGTGGTTTTAATCCTTATGATGACATAAGATGGTTGGTTAATTGTTGCATGGATAGATGGTTTTGATGGTCACTCACAAACTATGGTTGTACTATGGATAAAAGGATTATTTTTACAGGTTATGTGTTTATGCATTAAACATCGATTGATTATTTCAGATATGATTTTTTACAAAAGGATGATATAGGAGCTTAAACAAAAGGAAAAAAGGACTATACTCAAGCCCTAAGGTTATATGTAATTGTGATAAAAGAAGGGTGTATAGACCCTTGTTGCTAAACTTATGCGCTTTGATTAAAGGTTATGTGTGAAGCATATGTGATAACATTATAGCATATGGTTATTGTTAAAATATTTTGACATGACTTAGGGTGGCGCACTATGTAATGGATATAACAATGGGATATTGTTTGATTTAATGGTTAATGTTATGGTGGATTGGTTGGATTGTATGTTGAATTGAATGAGGTTGGGGAAGGAAGCGACGTGCATTTACTGCACGTCACTCAAACAACCCTCAAGCCTATCACCCTAGCCATACTTGCATTTGGTTTTTTGGCTCTGGCGGTTGTTGATGCTCCGAGATTTTTGGTTGTTAAAGAAGGAAACAATCTAACTCTTCCCCTCGATAAAGCTTTTCTAGCCATTGTTCCTTTATTTTCCATCCACGATGGTTCCTTTGTGTTATGAATAAATTTTGGCTCATAATTGCTTGAGGTCTATGTTTTTCTTAAGTTTTCTGACTGTGTATCAGTGTTGTGCTTATGCTTTTTTCTGTGAATACTCTATACTGTTGGCATTTTAAAGAAAATGAATGGATATTCTTGCTGTGTAGGGCCTGTGCATTGGTTTATTGGTTAAAAACATGTTCGGTCAGCTTGGGGTTTTTGGTCTGGTTGTCTGTGGAAAATTATGATTATGGTTTAGAAAGATTTGAGTTTGGGCGCATGGGTTTTACAACCAGTCTTAGTGTTAATTTTTGTCACTCCTTTTCGTCTTAATGGTTGATATGTTTTGTTCCTCCTGGTTGCAATGCAAGCTGATAAGAGTTGGATTGTGCTTGCCATGTTTTCATCGAGCCCCAAGCTATTATTTGTCATGGCATTGCCCTTATTATCACTGTTGCTGGAAAATATTGGACAATCGAGTTTTGGCATTACCCATAATTTTAAATGGAAGTATAAGCTTGGTTGACCGCAGGTTGTGCTCGGGCATTCCCCTCATAGTTTTTTTAATAATTCACTTCCTCTAGTATCAGTTGGAGGTGACTAACTGTTATGTTTTGGTAACCCTCACTGTCAATATTTTTGGCTAAAGGTTATGTGTCTGCGATGATTTTAAAAGGGCATGAGTTATCTATGTCTTTGAAGACTATCTCTTGATTGAGCCATATGTTGTTACTTCTCTATGACAATTTTTTTTTAAAAAGGGGGCACGAGTTATCTGCGTCCCTGAAGAATTTTTCATTTGATCGAGCTATTTGTTCTTACTTCCATTTGTTGTGTTAAACCCTAAACACGGTCTTGGTCTCATCAAGGTTAAAAGAGACACCTGTGTGTGCTTCATTTGTTGAGCACGACTTGGTTCTGTTTCTCCTCGGGCACTATTTGACTCTATCTCATGTTGGAAATTTCTTTTAAAAGAAGTATGTACATGTTTAATTTATGAGAATCTCAGGCTCAGAGTTGAATGTTATTGGTTGAATGTTATTTCGAATCAAGACTTATGTTGATAAGCGCTTGTGTGTGATTAAATCGAGGCCCGATTATGAGTTTTAATGCTAGTGGATTGTTTCAAACAGTGTTGGAAAGTTGACATATGGTGGTTAATACTGGACCTGTTCTTATTTGAGTTTAAGGAATAAATATTGGATGTGGATTGTTGGAATCACTGTGTATATTTCTATTTGGTTTTAAAAGGAAAAAGGGTTTAACATTGGAATATGAAAGATTGTGGTTCAAAGGGTTATAATGTTATTATAAATATGGAAATGATGTTATTATGACTAGTGTATAAGTTTTATGGATGCAAAGGCTGTTATGGTTGAGTATTCTGGGCATATGAATTGTTTTGTTTGGACTCAGCAAACATTCTGTAAAGAAGTGACAATTAAATGGTTTTGGTTTAAAAGTAATGCTTATTGGATTATGAGGTCTAAACAAAGTTGTGGTTGTTGTTTGATTTGATTTATTTTATGAACAATATCCATATTTTATTCCCTCTCATACTATCACTTTTTCGCTCATTATAACCCCCTCATAATTCCAATTTCATTTTTACACGCCCCATTCTATCAAATACATTAAAAACTCTCTGTAACAGTGACAAAAGATATGACACACAAAAAGGTGGCAACTAATAATTTTGATATTGATTGCATAGTTAATTTTTTTAATGAAATGTTGAGAAGTACTTGTCTATTTGTTCCTTGTCATGCTACCACTTTTTTGCTCATTACAATCCTTCTAGATGTCCCATGAACCCTATCCACCCCTGATCACTTGGAAATTATTAAATAATTTATTATGGATTGATTTGCATGGGTCTCATGTCAATTTATGAGACAAAATTTGTTTCATGGAAACAAAATGTCATGTATGGTCTATTAAGGGCTAGTTACTAATGAATTGCTACATACAGGATGAGTTTCTTCAGCAGGGGAAGCTATGGAAGAAATAATAGAGGAAGAGGTAACTGGAACAGAGGGCCTAGAAGGCCTAGATTCTATATTCAATTTGATGTTGACCCCCAGGAGTTGAACCAGTTGTTTCAAGATGGGTTCTTCAATTGGATTGGGCAAGGGATAGTTCAACCCCGACTAGAGAGACCTCCTTCCAGCCTCAAAATATCCTTGTTATTCATGTGCCTCCTCATGTGCCCTTGCAACCAGAAGTTCGTGCAAATGATGGATGGCAGGAGATTTTCAATCCGACAGTCTCTCACCATCGTGGCTGGCCCAATTTGTCATTACCCCCTCCACCATCTATAAATCCTAATGTTCAAATTGCCCATGTGCATTCACCTATTCAATCCTCTCATGCTAGCAAACAACTTAAAACCAGTGTTCCCCATGTGCAATATAAAGGTAAAGTTGTTGCCTCTCCTTCCTCTCCTTCAAATGACTCTTCAAAATCAGTTTCCTCTCATATACATCTGAAGGATGATTGTTCCCATGTTATTAGTGAGATAAAGCCTCAAGGTTCGAATCAACCAAAGGCTACTTCTGTGAAGTCCAAACGGGAAAACAGTGATAGAAGAAAGATTCCCTCTCAAAGTGGCAAGTATGGATTTTAATTTATGTGTTTTATGATTGCGTTGTTGAAGACAATGGTCTGCAGAAATTTTTGGACAACAAGCTATTTGTTTGGATAATGTGGTTATTTACATGGTTTTGTATATGATTTGAATTATTTCTAATATTTAATATTCAAATTTTTGAAGTATTTATGGGAGCTACAAGGCGGCATGTGTTTAAATGATTATCTAATTGTGTTTTTTTTTTAAAGAATAAAAGAAGGGAGTCACAAGGGGTCCCACCTACTTAGTTATTATTAAATAAAGACCCTTAACTATTATTATTATTATTACTTCTCCTAAACTAAAATTAATCAAGTTTAACTAATTTAACTAAAGAAAGTAGTTGAACTACTTCAACTTATTTGGAATGCATAAAAGTCAAATGATAAGGAAGAACAAAGGGATAATAGAAGGAGAAAGCAAGACTAAGGTTTGCTCTTTTGTTTACATGAGATAGTACAATTTTCATTCATTCTTGAGTTATTCAAGGCCTAATTCTCTTTTTGATAGCAGGGTCGTATTGTAGACAACAAAGTTCAAAGTTGAACCATATCATTCATATGTTTGTTTTGGATGTTTTGATCTATCTTTGATAGTCTGTGTATACTTGTCTATTTATGGATCAAATTTCATAGCTAATAAAGGATATTATGCATAGTCAAATTGGCAGCAGTCTGTGGCAAGCTGATCCAGAATATAAAGTTCAGTTTTTACTTCTTGTCAGATTCCTTTTGTATGGTTTTCATCAGGGATCTCTAAATTAGACTTTGGTCCATGCCCTCACAGGGGTTTTGTAAAGAGAAAAAGACTTTTGATTTCTTGGAATGAAATAAATCAGATTGTTATTCTGTCTCATTTGTGCGTATTTATGACTTGGTCACTTTTGATTTTTGATTTCCATATTTACTTTCTGTAATGTGTATATGTTTATGAACTAAAAATAAAATTTGATTTTATTTTTGCAACATTCTTTTCATTAATAAATCAACCTAAGCCCTGGTAATTAGTACTTGTCGATTGGGAAATTATTTATGAGGCTATAAAGCATAGGGTGATATTCCTGACTATCTTGTCCTAGCCAAACAATATTCAAAACTGCTCGAGTAACATAATTCATGTCTTTTCCTCAACATTTATTTGGCGACCATACTGGGGAGGTTTTCCATATCTCTTTGGTTGATTGAATTCGCATTATCATTGAATATTTTTGTGTTTTTGCTTTTGATTCTTTAACTGTTTTCTTTTCTCCATGACAATACCGGTTACAAGGCAACCCAATATTGATCCCGATCTTAAATACCAAACCAACATTTCTCTAACCTTATTCAATACCATCTTAGAGATTGCTAATACCCGGGTTGAGATTGAACGCTCGTGGGCAGTAATTGAACAAGACATAAGTCTTTGGGAACGTTGGGAGGCCAGACAAAGGCATCCTAGGAATCGGTTATAATCTCTCTCTTCCCTACAGTTGTGATTCTCTTTTCATGTCCTTAAATCCTCGTATCTCTAGGAGAAGAGGAGGATTGTCTCATGAAATCACTCCTATTACTGAAATAGGAAGAAAGAACGTTATTATGTTAGCCCAACAAGGCCCTCTAAGGAGAACTGTGTTTGATTCAACGAGTTCATCTTTCTCATCCCCACCCATCATTCACAAAATGGCATCTGGCGGCGGCTTTGGTGGCACTGGAGGTGCCTCAACTTCTCAGCCCTCGGCCTCATCAGTGATTGGCAGCTTGTATAGTCATCAAATTCTAGTCCAATCAACTACAAACCCTGCCAAGGCCATTAAAAAGTATGGGCTCTTTCAATTAGAAGAGGATGCTACTACTACCTTGTGGCATGTATCCTCCCCTCTAAACCTAGCACCCGCTACTCGTCCACTTCCTAAATTCAAAGAGAATCTCCCTAATTTTTTTGGAAATAACACTGTCACTACTAATGAACACTTGGTGGCATTATATAATGCATGTCACAATATAGGAGCTAATGACAATGATACTTGTATGCGCTTATTTGTTAATTCCCTGGAAGGGAAAGCAATGGTAGATTTATTTGATCTTCCTCCCAATATTCTTTCCACTTCGGAAGAGTTAGTTTACTGGTTCAAATCAACTTATGAGCAGTCTAAGAGCCCAACCGAACAATTACGGGAATACAATAGCATTGTGTATAAGGACGGTGAGATTATCAAGTCTTTTAACTTACGTTTCACCAAGTTATATAATCGAATTCCTGAACATATTTTCCCCCAGAACCAAGCCGATTTTATGCATTACTATAATGCTCTACCTTCCCTTTATCGACATAGGCTTGAAGAAAAAGCCATCGACAATCTTGGTTTAAATCTACATACTTGTTTAGAGTATGAAGAATAGCTTGAAAGAACAGGTCTTCCCAAGGGAGACTCAATTAAACAAACAGACATGTCCTCCCTCTTATAGCTTTTACAAGATATGAATAACCAGATGATAGCATATGAGTGGAAAGGAAATGTCCCTTCACTTACTTCCGGAGCCTCGTATTCTTCTTCACCACCCTTTAGGAATTAAAATGAAAAAAACTTTCAGCCTAAAGCCATTATGCCTCGTAGTTGGTGCACATTTTGTGAGGAACACCACGAGGAAAGTACTTGTGAGGTAAAGAAGAGTGCCAGAGATAAAATCTTTGGAAAAAGACCTGAAACTACCATTGTTGTTCTAGATTTCCCAGAACCAAAGGATGTCATGATCATAAATACTAGGAACAAATCCTATGCCTCAAAAGGAAAATATGATCCCCCTCATACTTCTTCTAGCCCAAGCTAATCTTCACCATCTTCTATTGTACAAGTTACTAAAACTCTTGACAGTCAAGGCACTCCCTCCCCTCTTCCCTCTTACAAATACAACATTCTCAATCAATTGGCTAATATTAAGGTCGATGCTACTCTCCTGGACATGGTTGTCATCCTTGAACAACAAAAGCTTCTTAAAAATTTCATGGAAGGAAAAAATTCCACCATAGCCAATCTCTCTGAAGAGGTAGACAAAGAGGACTCAACTGTAAAGAAAGTAAGTGTAAATAATTTTAGACACTCTGTAAAAAATGCTCCATTTTTCATTTCTGTAAATATTATGGAAAAAATATCCCATTGATGTCTGATTGACGGCGCTTCGGGCCCAAGCGTAATGTCGAAAATTATTATGGAAGAGCTAGACTTGTCTTGTACAAATGAAAATGCTAGAAGCATGCTCTCTTATAATATTTTACAGTAATCGACCATAAGTGAGATCAATGACGTGACCTTGGTTTTGTGCGCACATCTTGAAATAAGGACAACCCTTAATATCCAGGTAATTGACATGCCAGTGAGTAATTACTCAATCATCTTAGGAAGAGACTGGCAAGCTTTGACAGGTGGATACCTCTCACTCGACGAGACACACTTATTTGTTCCTCAGAATGGGAAGAACATCATAGTCCTAAGGGAGGGAAGAATTTCACCTTATATAGAAATCATCCCTGAGCCTAATGTCAATTATATCGAGGAGGACTTAGGGGTGTACTCCATCTTTGTCGATGAGGACAACACTACCTTGGAACAAATCAACCTAGAGGATGGGATGTGGCATATGCACTTTGATGGTTCATGATCCAATGAAGGAAATGGAGCTGGCATTATCTTGTACTCTCCTGTAGGTAAAATTCACAACTTTTCCTATAGGTTAGAATTTACTTGCACTAACAACGTCACCGAATTTAAAGCATTGCTGCTAGGCATTGAAAATGCCTATAATTTAGGTTGTGGTCACCTTACAGTTTTTGGGGACTCTAAACTTGTTGTAAACCTTGTATGTAAGATATATTCTCCTAGCAACAAGTTAATGAAATGCTACACCCAAACTTTTTGGGCTCTTATCTCGAACTTACTATCATTTAAAATCACTCATGTTAAAAGGGAACTAAATTCAATGGTTGATAGGTAAGTTGTTTTTGCAGCCTCTCCTACTCGACAACTTCGGTCGCAAAGACTTGATTGCACTTTTCAATCTTTGTATCATCCTCATATCCCTGATAATGTAGAGTCGTGGCAGGTCTTCCCTAGTGATGAAAGCATCTATGCTTTCATACAAAATGAACCATATAAGCCCAAGGAGATTATATCCATGGAAGACAATAAAATTATGAAGGGCTTGACTCCTCTAGAAATTTCATTTTCATCGAGTGATATAGGCAACAAATAAAAACATAAAGAAGAGGAGTCGAAAATGAAAGTGGGAGAAACCATTTCCTTGAACATCGGGACACCCGATTGTCCAAAGAATGTTAAGATAGGTGCCCAATGTTTTGATGAAGAAAAATTGAAGTTCATCGAGTTAATTCATGAATTTCAAGATGTTTTTGCTTGGTCTTATGAGGATCTTCATGGTTTTTATCCTGCTATTATACATCATGCCATCCTTATTAAGGAGGGCATAAAACCGGTTAGGCAAAAACAAAAACCCATTAAACCCGCACTTGAAGCAAGCATTTGGAAGGAGTTGGAAAAACTTTTGAAGGCTGGGATAATTTTCCTGGTTAAGTATTCTGAGTGGGTTTCCAATTTGGTTCCCGCTCAGAAAAAAACTAGTTAGATCCGATTGTGCGTTGATTTCCGTGCATTGAATAGAGCTAGCGTGAAAGACAATTTTCGTCTCCCTAATATGGAAATGATTTTGTAGCAAGTGGCAGGGTCACAGATGATGTAAAACCAATTTTATTACACATTGGGGCACATTCTCTTATGAACATATGCCTTTTGGCTTATCTAATGCAGGTGCCACTTTCCAAAGAGCTATGCAAATAGCTTTTGACAATCTGATCGACAAAATTGTTTAGATTTATCTTTGTGACTTAACTGTATATTCAAAAAACCGATCAAATCATTTTGGTCATCTTAGAAAGGTTCTCATGCGATGTAGGAAATTCAACATTTATTTAAATCCTTCTAAGTCTATCTTCGGTGTTACCAAGGGCAATCTCCTTGGGCACATTGTCTCTGATTCAAGAATAAGCATAGATCCCGAAAGGATTGCTGCTATCCTATATATTCCTTCCCCTACTTCCAAAAAGGAGGTTCAAGTCTTTATGGGTATTATCAACTTTGTCCATAGGTTTGTTCCTAATTTTGTTGTAATGATCACACCAGTTCACAATATTCGTAAGCAAGATCGCTCCTTTTCTTGGATTGATGACGTCGAAAATTCTTTCGTAAGGATCAAGAAGGCAACAGTTCCGCACCGGTTTTGGCGAAGCTGGATTTTGAGAAAGAGTTTATTATATATAATAATACCATAGAGGAAGTAGTCTTTGTTATCCTCATACAATGTGATGACCAAGCTAACGAAAAACCAGGAGCTTACATGAGTCAAAGCTTGTCAGATGATGAATTAAAATATTCTCATATTGAAAAACATGCTTTCAATCTTGTTAAAGCTGATGAGAAATTTCGCCACTTTATCTTAGGTAAGCACACGCTGGTAAAAGTCCCTTTACCTGCTATCAAGTTTTTTCTCTCACAGACTTATCTTTCAGGAAAGCTTGCACATTGGCTTGACAAGATCCAGGAGCATGATCTAACCATCGTGACTTCTAAAACCATTAAGGTATGTGACTTATCCCTTCACTTAGCTCATCATGCAGAAGTGAGTGAAGAAATTGATGAACAAGATAGCTCTTCGTTAGCACTATTTTACATTGACAGTCAAATCCTTCCTGTAGTTGAACATCCCTAGTATAAAGATCTGGTGTATTACTTGCAAAATCAGAGATGTCCAAATAACTTAGATACTCATCAAAGGAGAAGGCTTCATCTTGAATCTTCCAAATATGTCATTTTAGGAGACTTCTTGTTTAGGAGATTTGTCAATGGTATGTTACTTTGTTGTCTGAATAATGAGGAAGCACATAAATTGTTACAAGAGACCCATGGATCTTCAGATTCTATTATTTATGTAGGAGGCCACTTTTCTGCTAAAACTATTGCTTTTAAAATTATCAGGAAATGGTATTATTGGCCTTCAATTTTTCGAGATTCTTATAATTTTTCAAGATCTTGTGACAAGTGCTAGAAGTTTGCTGGGAAAGAACATCTTTCTACCATGCCTTTACAACCCGTCCTCCCTGACTTTCCTTTTTCAAAATGGGGTCTGGACTTTATTGGTCCTATTACTCCTCCATCTTCAATAGGAAAAGTTTTTATCTTGACAGACACAGAGTATTTTACAAAATGGACCGAAGCCGTCCTACTTAAGCATTCATGGGATGAGAAGGTGATTTCTTTCCTTGAAAGTAATATTTTCTTCAGATTTGGCCTTCCTTTGGAAATTATTACAGACAACGATCCCGCTTTTATTTCTACTAAGCTGACTCAGTTTCTAGCTAAACCGAGGGTTAAACATTTTACCTCATCATCTTATTATCCCCAAGGAAATGGGCAAGGCGAGTCTATTAACAAAAATATGGTTAGTATTATGAAGAGGCTCATTGAAGATAAGTCTTGTCAATGGCACACTCTCCTTACTTACGCCCTTTGAGCAGATCGCACTACCACCAAGGTGAGCACTAGTTGCACTCCCTTCCAGCTTGTTTATGGTCAAGAAGCCATTCTGCCTACCGAGCTGGAACTTTCTTATCTAAGGCTGATGCTACAGGTTGGAGAATTAAATTCTTCCAATATCTCTCAAAGGATAAATGAACTCTTGGATTTAGAGGAACAAAGGACATTGCCTTGGATAACATAAAGAGAAGACAACAAACTGCTAAAAGATATTTCAATAAAAGTACAAAGGCTGTTAAATTTAAGGTTAATGAGAAAGTCTTGTTGTCGGATTTGGCTCATGCTAATAGAGGAAGGCATTCAAAGTTCCAAAAGTTATGGCTGGGTCCTTTTAAGATCGCTTTTGTCCTGGGCGTAAAATCCTATATCCTAAAGGACTTGGAAGAGCGATTGTTTTCCTATAGCACCAACGATTCCCACTTAAAACACTGTGGAACCAACTTGAAAGTTTAGATGTTGTATGGAAATTTTTTTGTATTATAGATTTGTTTTATTGCTTTGATTATACTTTGTTGTTACTTCTTTCTGTTGTTTCGTTTTTGTTGTTTTATCTCTTTTATTGACTTCTTTTCTTGTCAAAAATAAAATTTTGGATCAGTTTTTCCACAACGACGCTATTCTGCAAGTATTGTTAATCAATAACAATTAGGTTACACAACTATCATGATGTTCCCCCTTGAAGACATCATTGAAATTGCTATCTGCTTCAACCGATGTTAGATAAGAAAGTTGGTTGTTTATCTCTATTTCTTCTTTCCTTTTCTTCCCTTTGCTCAGAGATTCAAAAGAGCACACCAGAATTTTTTTTTTCCTTGAAGCCAAGAATACTTTCACTATGATTAATCGAATGATTATTCATACAAGGATAAGCCCCCTCATACGTAACACTTTCCATGAGTTATTCCCAAAATCCCAATTCATTTTCCCCTTAAACCTCTCACTTCTCCCTGTTGCATAATCATTCTGATGTCTATTTCCTTGATCTAATGTTCACCTGGTCTGCGAAACCAGACAATCTGAGTTCTTAATCTGTTGGAAACGGATTTCCCTGTGGAGTTGCCAATTTTTTGACGTTTAAAATCGCAACAATGAATACTGCTCCCAAATGATTGCCAAGCTCTATTATCTATTTTTAATAATAATAATAATAAACTAGTAGGTGGGACCCCCTTGTAGACTATTGGTGCTATGATGGATGTGTTGCACTTATATTTTTGTTTGTTTTTATAATGATGCCAACATAGTCTTCTACAATGGATGATTCAAGTCATGGTTTTAATCATTATGACGACATAAGATGGTTGATTAATTGTTGCATGGATAGATGGTTTTGATGGTCACTCACAAATTATGGTTGTACTATGGATAAAAGGATTATTCTTACAGGTTCTGTGTTTATGCATTAAACATCGATTGATTATTTCACATATGATTTTTTACGAAAGGATGACATGGGAGCTTAAACAAAAGGAAAAAAGGACTATACTCGAGCCCTTAGGTTATATGTAATTGTGATTAAAAAAAAGGTGTATAGACCCTTGTGGCTAAACTTATGCACTTTGATTAAAGGTTATGTGTGAGGCATATGTGATAACGTTATAGCATAAGCTTATTGTTAAAATATTTTGACATGACTTAGGGTGGCACACTATGTAATGGATATAACAATCAGATATTATTTGATTTAATGGTTAATGTTATGGTGGATTGGTTGGCTTGTATGTCGAATTGAATGAGGTTGGGGAAGGAAGCGACGTGCATTTACTGCACGTCCCTCAAACAACCCTCAAGCTCATCATCCTAGCCATACTTGCATTTGGTTTTTCAGTTCTGGTGGTTGTTGATGCTTCGAGATTTTTGGTTGTTAAAAAAAGAAACAGTCTAACTCTTCCCCTCGAGCAAGATTTTCCAAGTATGGTTCCTTTATTTTCCATCCATGATGGTTCCTTTGTGTTATTAATAAATTTTGGCTCTGAATTGCTTGAGGTCTGTGTTTTTCTTAAGTTTTTTGACTATGTATCGGTGTTGTGCTTATGGTTTCTTCTGTGAATACTCTATATTGTTGGTGTTTTAAAGAAAATGAGTGGATATTCTTTCTGTGTGTAGCCTGTGCATTGGTTTATTGGTTAAAAACATGTTCGATCAGCTTGGGGTTTTTGGTCTAGTTCTCTGTGGAAAATTATGATTATGGTTTAGCAAGCTCTAAGTTTTGGCGCATGGGTTTTACAACCAGTCTTGGTATTAAGTTTTGTCAGTCCTTTTCGTCTCGATGGTCTATATGTTTCGTTCCTCTGGGTTGCAATGCAAGCTGTTAAGAGTTGGACTGTGCTTTTCATGTTTTGACAGGGCCCCAAGCTGTCATTTGTCATGGCATTGCCTTTATTATCATTGTTGCTAGAAAATATTGGACAGTCGGGTTTTAGCATTACCCGTAATTTTAAATGGAAGCTTGTATAAGCTTGGTTGACCACGTGTTGTGCTCGAGCATTCCCCTCACGGTGTTTTTAAGAATTTGCTTCCTCTTGCCTCAGTTGGAGGTGGCTGACTGTTATGTTTTGGTAACCCTCACTGTCAAGATTTTTGGTTAAAGGTTATGTGTTTGCGGTGATTTTAAAAGGGCACGAGTTATCTATGTCTTCGAAGACTATCTCTTGATTGAGCCATTTGTTGTTACTTCTCTGTGATTTTTTTTTTTTTAAAGGGGCACGAGTTATCCGCGTCCCTGAAGAATTTTTCATTTGATCGAGCTATTTGTTCTTACTTCTATTTATTGTGTTAAAACCTAAACACAATCTTGGTCTCGTAAAGTTTAAAAGAGACACCTGTGTGTGCTTTGTTTGTTGAGCACGACTTGGTTCTGTTTATCCTCGGGCACTATTTGGCTCTATCTCTTGTTGGCAATTTCTTTTAAAAGAAGTATGCACATGTTTAATTTATGAGAATCTCAGGCTCAGAGTTGCATGTTATTGGTTGAATGCTATTTCGAATCAAGACTTATGTTGATAAGTGCCTGTGTGTGATTGAATTGGGGCCCGATTATGAGTTTTAATGCTAGTGGATTGTGTCAAACAGTGTTGGAAAGTTGACAAATGGTGGTTAATACTTGGCCTATTCTTATTTGAGTTTAAGGAATAAATATTGGATGTGGATGGCTAGAATCAGTATGTATATTTCTATTTGGTTTTAAAAGGAAAAAGGGTTTAGCATTGGAATATGAAAAATGTGGCTCAAAGGGTTATAATGTTATTATAAATATGGCAATGATGTTATTAAGATTGTGGTATACGTTTTATGGATGCAAAGGCTTCTATGATTGAGTATTTTGGGCATATGAATTGTTTTGTTTGAAGTAAGCAAGCATTCTGTAAAGAAGTGACAGTTAAATGGTTTTGGTTTAAAAGTAATGCTTATTGGATTATGAGGTTTGAATAGAGTTGTGGTTGTTGTTTGATTAGATTTATTTTATAAACAATATATATATTTTATTCCCTCCCATACTATCACTTTTTTCGCTCATTATACCCCCCTCATAATCCCAATTTCATTTTTACATGCCCTGTTCTATAAAATAAATTAAAATCTCTGTATAACAGTGACAAAAGATATGACACAGAAATAGGTGGCAACTGATATTTTTGGTATTGATTGCACAGTTAAATTATTTAATGAATTGTTGAGCAGTACTCGTGTATTTGTCCCCTGTCATGCTACCACTTTTTCGCTCATTACAATCCTTCCATATGTCCCATGAACCCTATCGACCCCCTGCTTATTTGGCAATTATTAAATAATTTATTATGGATTGATTTGCATGGGTCTCATGTCAATTTTTGAGCCAAACTCTGTTTCATGCAAACAAAATGTCATGTATGGTTTGTTAAGGGCTAGTTACTAATGAATTGTTGCATACAAGATGAGTTTCTTCAGCAAGGGCAACCATGGCAAAAATAATAGAGGAATAGGTAACTGGAACAAAAGGCCTAGATTCTCTATTCATTTTGATGTTGACCCCCAAAAGTTGAACCAACTGTTTCAAGTTGGGTTCTTCAACTGGATTGGGCAAGGGATAGTTAAACCCCGACCAGAGAGACCTCCCTTTCACAAAATAGATTTCAAAGGTATTGAATATGTGATAATGGGAGAGCCTTTCCCTCTTATTTATACTTCCATGTAGCTTCCTTAAGGGGTTACCTTCTAACCAACTTAACCCACTTGCCTTCTTTTAGAGCTAACCCACTTCTAACCACTTGTCCACTTCTAACTCACTTTGCTACAAATCGTAAATTCTCCACTTCTAGTTGCAATTAAATTATTTTCTTATTGCAACAAATTAACCCATGACTAACTCCAAGTTTTACCCACGTGACTAATCAACTTCTTCTAGGAGCTTCTAGAATTAATTTGGCTTATTTGACCTTGTAGATAACTCATGAGGGTTCTCCACTTCACCAGGTCATAAATCTCTAACCGTGAGGAGTTATGTGATATTCCACATATCACCAGAAATGACATGACATGTACTATCCATCTAGAATAGTCTTACCTACAAATATATTAAACTTCATACCATTATAAATCAATCCAACTAAACTCCCGTAATCATATTGTTGGGGCTACCAGAATTTGCTACCGGACTTGCTTCAAGGGTTGACATCAATGAAAACCAACCCAATTAATCAACAATATCCCCCTTTGGCATTGATGGGAACACTTTGATGCAATATTGAAGTCATATCGCTCATGCTCTGTAACACACTCGACCCCTAAATACCCTTTCTAGAGATGGGGAATCAAAATTTTTCTTATTATAATCATCTCGAATCATCTCCCCGAGGTATTCATTCTCTTCTAGTTGCTCGTATATTTCTGATGACTGTTATCGTGCTCTAATCCGACCTATGGTTTGCAAGATATGGCCTCCTGAAGTTCTTCATGTGTTATTAGTTGAGGGCCACGCGACGCACACATGGCTCCACCTCATTAGTTCCATGTCCAAGTTCCTACATCTATGGGGAAGGTCCATCCACCGTCCAATCCAATGGCGGGACATGGTCTTCATTTAACGCACGAGATAGAGGGAAGTTCGACATTCGACGCTTTGGCGTTGATCGTCCCTTCCCCTTTTTGCACGCCTATCCTTCGGAGTCCCGAATTCCTGAACTCTCGAAGGAACCTGAAATCTCACCATGTGGCTCCAGCCTTTGGGCCTTTCGACTTATCCTCGATGCTACACCACAAACCTCCAGAGTCCTGAAGTCTCAGATTCTCGAAGGGTCCACCCTCTCATATGGTGACATACTAGACGTGTAGGCAAGTACAGGTGTGTCCCGAATACTCCTTCTGCCAAATGGATCAAACAGGTAAGTGTCATGGGTGACACACGGCAAGGCATAGATGACACGTGGCCCCTACATTGGACGACACATGTCGCGTGTTAATGGGCACATAAGGTCTACAAGACGTATGAATCCAACTGACACATGGCACGTCGGTCGTGGGTCCATGTCTCCCTAGGTGATGTCAGCGTGCCATGTCACCACGGGCTGATAGCCTTCCAAGCCCTTCAATCTCACAATCAAGGTATGTCCACGTAACCCCTGGATCTACAGCCTTCGTTACTTTGTAACTTCGGTGTTCGGGGGATCTATGGTGTGACTTCCTCCTTGTTCCCGGAGTGGTTAGCATTGGGATGACCATAGTATATATATAATGGTCAGGGGAGATCCCAAAGGGTTCCTAGATTTATGGTCCTCGTCACTTCGCAGCATTGGCCTTTGGATGCTTTGGCATTATGGCCGCTCCGCTCTTCCGAAGAAAGACTTCGTCGAAGTACCGTACGTGGGTCCCTCCACTAGTTGATCAAACAGTTAAGAGAGGTTCTTAACGGACTCCCTAGATTCATGGCTTACATCGATTCGTGACTTCGACATTCAGGGAGTTTGATGCTATAACAACTCTATTCTCCTGAAGTAGGACTTCACCGAACTTACCTCGACGTAAATCCAACGGCCATGGGGACTCCTGAATACCCTCGAATTGGTGGCTCACGTTACTTTGCGATGGGTAGATGGATCAAGGTTTAACGATGGGGCAGGTCTATCTACCACGATTAGGGAAACCGCCAAACGTTGGTCAACCTCGTGGGTAACTGTAACAACACATTGCCTTTGGTCAATTTACAAATGGTAAGGTCACAATACTCCAGAGTTCCGAAGCCATAAGGTCTTAGCTCCTTTCGAGCCTAGCGTAGGGTTCCCAAACCTTGGTCATATGGGTCCTTCAAAAACACTTGTGGGCTGCACGCTAATCTCTTAGTCGTGAATTGGTTAAGGACACGAGCATGAGCCCTCGGTCTCACGGGTTGAAGGTCCGAAGGAGGCGTCGTCCTTCCATAGGGTTTCAACTTAGTATTCCCGCGAAGGTAGATTCTAGAGGCCAACAAGACTTAAGCATCCTAGTAAGTCCTTCCCCGACACTATTGTAGACTTACTTCTCGTAGCTCTCTAGCTGCTAAGTGGATGCAAGCAGATGACCATTCAAAAACATGGGTTCACAGAGAGACAATACATATTTCTACCTCAATCATTCCATATAGAACTCAGTCATAGACATATAAATATATTCAAACATCATTTCCATTTCAATACACAGAGTATGAAAGTACTTATCAGAAAACTAGAGTTCGCGAAGTGACTGCTGAAAGGGGTGCCTGTTTACCCCCAACCATAGGCATAACCACTCATGAACAGATTTATCGCTGGCCACCCCCGAGCTAGACCATGATGGTCTGAGAGAGACTCTTTCCTCTTGCTCAATGACAGTCAGGGATGGAGGTTAGTCTCCGTCTCCCATGGGATCCTGGCAATCGGTTTTCTCTGCACCAAGCAAGGAGGTCTGTGCGAGTACTTCCACAGTCACTTGTCAACCCCATTTATCAGCTTGAAACGAAAAATATTGCCAACAACTTCCTACGCCCATAACGAGCTTATTTCCTAGTTCTTCCTCGAACCAGAGAGGTGTAAGCGCTCTTTTCTCTTCTCGAGATTGGTCTTTCGACTCTGCTCTCGCGCCCAGATCTGCCTATGCCCATGAATTACCTCCTTTCTTTCCTTCCTTAGCAAGGTTGCATGGGTCTGAATCCCCATCTCGTGGTCAGGTCTGGAAGTCTTGCAGATGGGTACACTGCCCCATCTCCTCATTAACTCTTGAGGAGGACTCTTCCAGATACCAATCTGACTGGTAATTCATTTATGGGTTAGAGGACTATTTTGAGTGTTAGAGTCCTATAGTTCATAGTATCAAATGGTGAGTGAATATTTTTCTTTCAGTGATTTTATATTGTAAATAATATTACATTCTACAAATGATTTCCAAAAGTAAAATA
>JZKD02S1679049.1:60850-76463 GCA_000966675.3 Picea glauca
TAAACCCACTAACCTCTTTGTTATCCATTGTTTTATTCATCACATGATAAAACCACATTTTTAATGAAACCTTGTCAAGATGTTCACTCCTAAGCCATTTTCCAAAGAAAAATGCTTACCAAAACCCCCAAAAGATAACAATAATGGAAAATTTGACGAGTTTCCCGTAAAAGATGTTGAAAAAAGGAGAATTGTCAATAATCCTTCAATAATTGTGGAGCTCCATGCATGTGTCCTGAAAAGCCACGAACTTACATATATTTAAGAAAAGGCTTGTGGCAAGATGTAAATGCATGTCCAAAATCTCAATAATGGAAACAACTGAAATGGTGACTAAGAGAGAACTTAGCTGACACATACACATGGATGGAATTTCCAAACGTCATCTATAATTATTGCCTCTCTAATTGACTAAAAAATAAGTCACCTCCTCCATGTGTACAATGTCTAGATTTTGCTAGGTTATGGTGTTTCTTTATTGATTCATTGCTCATCTTGTGAGTGCTAATGTTTTGCACTCTTAGTGTAACATACCCAGCCACCCCTAGGCCGGGCTACACCACTTCAAGCCCACTTCTGGACTTCTTTCGACTTTTGATCTAACTTTTAATTAATAAAGATGCATGAAGTATTCACATGCATAGATCAAGATTCATGCTACAACATAAATAAATGAGACATATGTCATGCACAACAATAACCAACAAGCATGCATATTATAGATACAAATTTCATAGATAAATAAATACATAGTGGGATACATACAAAGGTAAATAAAACCATGACAGAAAGCACTTATCTTTTATAAAACGAATCGTCAACTGGCTGCAGACCAAAGACATTCCACCCAACCGTAGACATTGTTGTCCCAAATCTCAACATCAATGTCACCCCTGAGCTAGGGCTATGAATCCACAAGGACAGTTCCAGAGTGTCGCTCGGCTTCCCAAACCAGTCAGCACTCAACCTCTCACAGACTTCTCAACACCCACAACAATCCAAAGTACACCAACTCTCTTCTACCCATCCTTCACAACTGAATAGAATGGACCCCCTTCTCTGCCACACAGTCCCTCATGCTGTCCATCTCCTTCTAGGGCTCCAGTGCATCTGATCAAGAGTCTCCATGCTGGGACTCTTAGGATTCACAACTATGAGAAAAGCTGAACATAGGCTAAAGCATCTCGGACATGCATGCCTTAATTCATGGCTGGAATACACCAGTAGTCTCTGTAGCCAACAAAACCATGACTCCTCTTCAACAATTCGTTTTCCCTTCCAAAGCCAAACACGAATGAGAAAAGACGAGTGGGTGAAAGAGTGAATGGAGAGAGAACAGGGTGAAAGGTGTGAACACTGAACAATGAACAATGAACAATGAATGAGTGAATGAGTGAAGAAGAAGCAACCCCCACCACAGACCAAATATGGGTTTATGTATTTCATGGAATTAAGGAACCACTTGGCCTTCCCCTCAAGAATCTCATGTAACTGATATTCTCCATTAAAACAAAAATGGGTAAGTAAAATATAAAATTAATACTTAGCACCTCAATCCCCCTCTAGCGTGGAATCATAGCCCCCTATAAGTCTTGTCCTTGTCTGTCTAGTAGCCAGTGATGTATTTATTATTAATAATGATCAAACATTACATTTCCTAGGCACATTGGCCTCTTTCAATTGTTTGGGCACTCTGGCCTTTCATGGATTAACAAAATACATTATTTAATACAGGGCTCAAAACCCAGGGTGTTACATCCCCTCCCCCTTATTTTGGCACTGTCCTCAATGCATATTTAAAACATAAACAAAATTTCAAAATTTATTCAAAAAGTTGCAGGTACTCTTCTCGCATGGCATCTTCATGCTCCCAAGTAGCATCTTCAGGACCGTAGCAGGTCCACTGGACTTTTACTAGCTCTATAACTCAATTCCGGAGCATTTTAACTTTTCTCTCCAATATTCGCATTGGCTGGACTTGAAAGTCTCCCTCTGTCTCTACCTGAATCAAATACCAATAAATAACATGGTTAGGATCATGTACATATTTTTTTAGCAAAGAGACATGAAATACATTATGCACATTCATGGAAGCAGGCAATGCAAGCATGTATGCAACTGGCCCTATTCTGTTTAATATCTCAAATGGACCACATAATCTCGTTGCTAGCTTTGTACAACTACCCAACTTCAAAGAGATTTTCTTGGGCTTCACTTTTAAAAGCACACGCTCCCCCACTTTAAATTCTCTAGTTGTTATATTCTTATCTGCATAAATTTTCTGTCTATCTTGAGCTGCCTTTAAATTATGCTTAATTCTAACCATCCGGTCTTCCATATCCTTGAGAAATTCTGACCCAAGCAACACTCTGTTTGTTGGGTTGTCCCAACTCACTGGAGTATTGCATTTCCTACCATACAACGCTTCAAATGGGCTCATTTTCAATGAAGCTTGATACCCATTATTATAGGCAAACTCAACCAAGTGCAAGTAATCTTCCCACTTAGATGGATTATCCATCACATACATTCTCAACATGTCTTCAATTACTCGATTGACTGTCTCTGTCTGCCCATCTGACTGTGGATGGTATGCTGTGCTAAGGTTCGGATTTGTACCAAATCCTTTAAACAATTCCCTCCATAAATTTGAAGTAAACTTTGTATCTTTGTCTTGTTGGAGTTACTTCACACATACCTAGGATTTCTTTTTCCTAAGGTTTTTCCTTGTTTATTAGTCATTATTAGTCATTATCTAGTCTTCTATAATTTAGGGGAGAATATTCCACCTGGAGAATATTCTCTTCAGTTGACACTTCAGTTTGACTAGTTGAGTTGAGTCTAGATGCTGCATTGATCTTGTCACCATGCAACATTGGGATCATCACCATGTTAATGCACACTTGCCTTGGTTTCATCACCAGACTGGCACATTACCCTTGATTCCTTGATCTTCTCCTCACTACACTCTGTTTCAACGAGTTAACTGAAGATTGGTTGACTAGTTAACTCAGCTAGGTGGCAGTTCACTCCCGTAACTGCCTGAGAGACTAGACTAGGTGGCATTTCACTCCCGTAACTACTGGTGTGTGTCCATATCACTCTATACCACCACTATGGTGCATTGTTTCTCCTTTAGTGCGCATTGATTGAGTTATACAGAGTATATCATGTGTAAATTATTCATTATTCACCATGATTAATGAGAATTATTCCATTCTTTCTCTCTTTCTTCTTCTTTCTCAATTTCTCTCTGCAAATATGTGTGGTATTTTCTAGATAGATCTATTCTATGCAGGTTCAACATATTCACACCAAATTTTTTTGTAGGTACAAAATATTGAAGACAACAGAAATATGGATTTCCAAAAAGAATTCATTCTTACACCTTACAACTACTTTGCATGGAAGGAGAGAATAATGATTCATCTTCGAACCATAGGATTTTACAGGTTAACCTTGAATATAGATACAAAACCAACATCAACCACAGAAAAATCCAAGTATTTAAATCGAATGGATGAAGCACTCAGAACAATTTGCAGTCTTCTTTCTCCCGGTCTCCCTTTTCACATATCTTCTTGTAAGACTCCCAATGAAGCCTGGACCACCTTGGAAGGGCTCTTTGGCAATCAGGATGAGATGGGGGAACACATGATAGAGGTGGAATTGCTCACATTGGATCCAAAAATCTTTGACAATATCCAATATTTCTTTACAAAATTCAAGGAATTACTGTCGCAACTGAAAGCTTGCGGGGTTGATAAATCTAAGGAGGAGAAATAAATGGTTCTCACCATTCTCTCCAAAATTGGTCCTGAATTCTTTGTGTTCGTATCAACATTCCATTTAGTTAGATTTGCCTTTGGAGGCACCTGGAAGATGCCTTCTCTTGAGGACTTTATCGAATCCCTGACACAAGAGAAAACCGAGCTCATCAACATGGGAAAAATTAAAGGCTCAAAGGCGCATGCACTTACTGTGCAATATGGCAGCCATAAATATAAGGAATCTAAAGATAAGGACAAAAGGGAATCTCATGCACATCCAAAGAAGGAAGGGTACACAAAACCCTTCACTGATGCCTCCAGATCCAAAGGGGGAAAGGGAAGAAAAGGGGAGAAATGCACATACTGCCATAAAGGATTCCACCCAGAATCCGCATGAATGCAGAAAAAAATAGATCTAATGTTTCAAATACTTCAACAAAACAACCTTGGATATCGCATCCCTAAGGCCGGTAAGAAGAAGAAGCCAGAAGATCAGAATCCCAAGAAAGACAATTCTAGCCATGCCTTGATTGCCATCAACTCCTCTCCCGATGCTTGGATCGTAGATTCAGGAGCATCACATCACATGGCTGCCACAAAAACAATCTATTCTTCATTGGATGCATGTAAAGGTCCTCCTATTCTGATGGGGGAGAACTCTCTAGTCGAATTCACCGAAAAAGGAAGGATTGAACTCACCAACGAAAGCTTCGAGAATGTGCTACACGTTCCTAAACTTTCCGTCAACCTTCTCTCCATGTATTAGATGACAAATTACGACACCTGAAATAAAGTCACATTCACACAAAATGCACTGGTCATCTATGACATGCAAACCAACTCCAGGGTTTCTACCGGTGAGGTAAATCATCAATATAGATTGTATACATTTTCTGAATTTACTGAACTAGATTCTACTTTACTACTTACCCATTTTGATGAAAGTAGTAGGATATGGCATGAAAGGTTTGGAAATTTTAATTTCAGATATATGCAACATCTTAGCAAACAAATATTGGTTGATGGTCTACCAAACATCGATTTCTCCAGGGGGTATGTGAGGGATGTGTTATGGGAAAACACCCTCAAGAGAATTTCGATAAAGGAAAGTCTCAGAGAGATTCCACACCTTTAGATCTGATCCATAGTGACCTCATGGGTCCTTTTCCACATCCATCTATCTACAAATCTAGGTTTGTTCTCATTTTTGTTGATGATTTCTCACGTTTCACATGGATTACTTTCTCAAGAAAAAATCCGAGGTCTTTCAACACCTCAAAGATTTCAAAGCCTTGGTTGAGACACAGTCCAGAAAGAAAATCAAAGTCCTACGAACTGATAACGGGGGAGATTATGTCAATCATGATATCCATAATCTTTGCCATGATGTATGGATTTAGTTGCAACACACAGTTCCCTATACTCCGGAACAAAATGGAGTTTCTGAGCAGAAAAACAAATCTCTAAAAGAGATGGCATCTTGCATGCTGCACACAAAGTCACTACCACATAGACTATGGGACGAAGCACTTAATTGTGCAACCTACATCCAAAACAGATATCCCCATAGATCTGTCAAGGATAAGACCCCCTACGAGGCTTGAAGCGACCTCAAACTGGAAGTGACTCACCTTCGTATTTTTGGTTCACGTGCATGGGCCTAGATTCCCTCTGAAAAGAGGAAGGCACTTGATCCACATATCACTGAGTGTATTTTTGTTGGATACCTTGACGGTGTGAAGGGATATAGACTTATTGATCTTTTCTTGGACTAGATCATCATTGAGCAAAGTGTCCAATTCGAGGAAAGTATCTTGCATGTACATCAGCAACCACATGCATACACCTTCATTCTTCCAACTGTCTGAGATGATGAACATGCACATGCTCACTCTTCTTCAGATGAGAGTTCTAATTCAGAGGACTCAGATGTTTAAGATACAGGGTCAGTACAGTCAGATGCAGAGTCAGAGCATCCAGATGCAGATGCAAAGCC
Organism: Picea glauca; assembly: GCA_000966675.3. Lineage (NCBI taxonomy): Eukaryota > Viridiplantae > Streptophyta > Pinopsida > Pinales > Pinaceae > Picea > Picea glauca. Next base: position 66,617 of record JZKD02S1679049.1, read on the forward strand.
AGAGAAAAGGCCCAAGTGGGCACAAACTACTCTTCAGGATGCAGGGGATCTTGTTGGTGATCCAACCGATACTAGGAGGACTCGATCTAATTTCGAGGAGCCTCCTGTTGCACTCACTGCCACTAAACCATTGCCCTCCATGCATCTTTTCTTAGTCCAGTCTTCAGATCCACAGTATTATGGTGAGGCTGCTGGAAATCCCTTTTGGAGGAGTACAACTCCCTCCTCAAGAAAAAAGACTTTGGATCTGGTTCCCCTTCCTTCTGTAAGGAAACTTGTCAGATGCATATGGGTCTATAGGACCAAGAGCGCAACAGATGGACAGATTAGAAGATACAAAGCCAGGATTGTTGCCAAAGGCTTTCAACAGGTGCATTGCATTGACTATGATGATACCTTCGCTCCAGTAGCGAACATGGATTCCATACGATTGGCACTTTCCATTGAGGAAACCAAGGGATGGGAAGTCCAACAGATGGATGTGAAGAATACATTTCTTCACAGTGATCTCTTTGAGGAGATCTATATGGAGCAGCCCCAGGGATTTATGAATGACTCATCTTTGGTCTGTCGACTGAAGAAGGCCCTTTATGGCCTCAAGTAGGCTCCGAGGGCATGGTATGCCAAGATGGACTCCTACCTGTCGTCACAAAACTTTGTACGTTGTAAATCAGACCCGAATGTCTACATGCTCAGGATGACTAATTCACTTCTACTCTTAGTTCTGTATGTTGATGATTTGCTGATCATCGGTTTCTCGACTTCAGCGATTGCTGCAATCAAGAGGATTCTACATGATAGGTTTTTGATGATGGACATGGGTCCGCTACACTTGTTCCTTGGACTTGAGATCGGTCAGGATGCATCAGGCATCAAACTATCTCAGGCCAAGTATGCACAAGATCTCCTTGATATATTTCACATGATAGACTGCAAGTTTGCTCCAACTGCTTTCCTATCAGGAGTCAAACTTGAGGATGGCAGGGATACTCCACTGGTTGACAACACACTGTACAAACAACTAGTGGGGAGCTTGTTGTATCTCATGCACTCCAGACCAGACCTCTCCTATGAAATTGACACAATTTCCAGGTTCATGTAGGAGTTGCATGAGCTACATTGGAAGGATGCAAAGTGTATCCTTTGATACGTACAGAGCACCATCACCTTTGGGATTCATTATGCAACATACTCTACATTAGATCTCATCGGGTTTACTGATGATGACTGGGTTAGTGATAGCACTGATCTCAAGTACACATCTGGTTACTCACTTAGTCTTGGTTCCAAGCCTATCTGTTGGTTGAGAAAGAAGCAAGCTGCTATTTCTCTTTCTTCATCTAAGGCATAGTACAGAGGGGTAGTTAACATAACCATTCAGGCTATGTGGCTACAACATTTTCTCACTGAGTTGGGAATTCAGTTTCATTGACCGATCATCATCTGGTGTGACAACGAGAGCACTCTGAAGTTCCGAATAGATCCAGTTTAGAGGCAATGAACGAAGCAAATCAAGATCCACATGCACTACATTTGAGACTTAGTACACGAGGGGATCATCGACCTACAGTTATGTCCTTCAACAGAACAGATGACAAACATCTTCACCAAGACCTTCACTGAGCATAAGTTCCACTCTCTGTGAAGTCGTCTTGGAGTGAAGGACACAGTTGCATAACAACTATGCGTTCTTCTTTTTACATACATTGTACCTTGAAGGGGGGGTTTTCCCATGATGTTTTTCCTCTTTCCTCACTTTATTTTAGTGTATCTTTTGTATTTGGGTACCTATCATGGCCTCATTGCCGGGACCCATTCTTTATTTTCACCACAATGATGTTCAGGGGGGTGTTGGAGTTACTTCACACACACCTAGGATTTCTTTTTCCTAAGGTTTTTCCTTGTTTATTAGTCATTATTAGTCGTTATCCAATCTCCTATATTTTAGGGGAGAATATTCCACCTTGAGAATATTCTCTTCAGTTGACACTTCATTTTGACTAGTTGAGTTGAGTCTAGATGATTCATTCGTCTTGTCACCATGCAACATTGGGATCATCACCATGATAATTGACACTTGCCTTGGTTTCATCACCAGACTGACCCCTTACCCTTGATTCCTTGACCTACTCCTCCCTACCCTCTACTTCGGTGAGTTAACTGAACATTGGTTGACTAGTTCACTCAACTATGTGGCGTTTCACTCCCATAACTGCCTGAGAGAATAGAATAGGTGGTAGTTCATTCCCGTAATTGCTGGTGTGTGTCCCGATCATTCTAGACCACCACTATAGCACATTGGTTCTCCTCTAGTGCACATTGATTGATTTATATATAGTATATTATGTGTAAATTATTCATTATTCACAATGGTTAATGAGAATTCTTCCATTCTTTCTCTCTTGCTTCTTCTTTCTCAACTTCTCTCTGCAAATGTGTGTGGTATTTTCTAGCTAGATCTATTATGTGAAGGTTCAACACATTTACATGTCTGAGACAATTGTCTTAGGTATCCCATGCAATCTAGCAATCTCCCTCATGTAAATTTATGCAATATTAGCTACTGTATGAGTCATTTTTACAGGAGCAAAATGAGCAGCCTTTGTCAATTTATCAACCACTACCATTATTGAATCATGTTGTCATTTTGTCCTGGGAAATTTAGTTATAAAATCAATGCTTACCACTTCCCACTTCTTTGCTGGAATTGGTAATGGTTGTAGCAAACCCCCTGGGTGCCTATGCTCAACCTTCACTCTCTGACATTCCATACATCTGGCAATGTAATCAACAACATATTTTTTCATTCCTGACCAAAATAATTGACTTATTACTGCTGCAATTGTTTTATGGTAACTAGGATGTCTGACATATAGAACATTATGCATTTATTTTCATACCAAATTCCTAAGTTCTACAGAACTAGGAACATAAATTCTATTTTTATGCATAAGTAATCCATCTTCCTTCATCTCATATTCTTTAATTTTCTGTTGTACATTTTCTTGTTGTAAGCTTTGTTTTACCTATAGGTAATGCTGATCTGTGACAACAACATCTAAAATTATTCTCTTTTAATGTGACTGAAGCATACTAACAACTGTAGCATGCATGAGATGTACTCTTCCGCTAAGTGCATCAACAACTTTATTTTCTTTTCCTTTGATATGCTTGATGTCAAAATCATATTCACTTAAAAATTCCATCCATATCATCTGCCTAGCATTCAAAGTTGTCTGTTCAAAAAGATATTTTAGACCACTGGGGTCTGTTCTTAATTCAAATATCTTCCCCATGAGATAATGCCTGCACATCTTCAATGCGTGAACAATGGCAACAAGTTCCAAGTCATGTGTGGCATAGTTCCTCGCATGTTCTTTAAGCTTTCTAGAATCATAACCAATGACATGTCCATTTTGAGTGAGGACTTAACCAAGTCCTTCCTTGCATGCATATGTACACACCACAAAAGTTTCATTTGGGTCAACAATATTTAAAATAGGAGCACTAATAAGTAACTCTTTCAACAGATTAAAGTTCTCTTCACACTCTGTTGTCCATTCAAATTTAATTCCCTTCTTTTGGAAATATGAGATGGGATGAACAATCTTAGAGAACCCTCCTATAAATATTTTGTAGTAACAAACTAACCCATAAAATATCTGACTCTGAAACATTCTTGGGTGTTTCCATCCTCTAATGGCTTCAATCTTCTCTAGATCCACTGATATACCTTGTTTTGAAATAATGTGCCCCAAGTAATGGATCTGTCTTTGGTGAAAATAACACTTACTAAGCTTGGCATACAAATGATGTTCCCTCCGCACTTGCAATACAAATCTCAGGTGATGTTCATGCTCTTCCTCTGACTTAGAATATACACGTATGTCGTCCAAGAATACTATGACAAACTTATCCATGTAATTTCTGAATATGCCATTCATTAAGCACATAAAGACAACTGGTGCTTTGGACAATCCAAATGGCACCACTACAAATTCATAATTCCCATACCTGGTTCTAAAGGCTGTCTTATTGATGTCTTTCTTACCTGATGGCATCCCGATCTCAAGTCTATCTTTGAAAATATCTTTGCCACTCTTAGCTGATCAAAGAGGTCATCAATTCTGGATAGAGGGTACTTATTCTTTACAGTGTATTTATTCAACTATTGAAAGTCAATACACAACGTCAAAGTTACATCCTTCTTTTTGACAAAAAGTACTAGTGCTCCCTAGGGTGAAGCACTTGGACGTATGTACCCTTTCTTCAACAATTATTCCAACTACATTTGTAATTCTTTTAATTTTGGTGTACTCATTCTATAAGGTGTTTTTGATACCGGGGCAGCTCCTGACACTAAATCAATAGAGAAATCTATCTCCCTCTTTGGTGGAAACCCCGGTATTTCTTGGAATACATCTTCAAATTCTTGAGGTACCAAAAATTCTTCAAGGCTTGGCCCCTTTGTATTTTCTAGATCCTCCACATGGGCTGCATATAATTGACATCCTTTTCTAAAATATGTCTTCAGCTGTAAGGCTGAAATCTCCGTTATAGAGACGGGTCTTGGAACTCCTTTCACAATGCTCTGTTTTCCTTCTTCATCAAGACATGTAAATGTCTTGTTATGACAATCTAGGACAACATGATGCTTGTCCAACCAATCCATTCCAATTAGAATATCATAAGATCCCAATGGTATAATATTTAGATCAACATTAGTATTCACACCATTAATAATTATGGAACAACCTTTGACCATATCATGGATTCTCCTTTTGGTTCCAGTGGCTAGCTGAATCAAACTTGATTTTTCAAGCTTCCTTTTCTCCAAACTTAATCTATCCACTATTTTAGGATCAATGTAACAATGAATTTCTCTTGAATCAATTAAAATAACAACATGCTGATTAATGATCTTACCTTCGACCTCGATCATATTGGATTGGTACTCTGCCTGTCGATCATCTAAAGCTGAATATATTCTTCCCATGTCTTCTACTGTTGCAGCCTCTTGGATGTTATACATGGTCTTCACTTTGTCCTTTATATAAGGGAAATCCTTGTACAAGTGATATTCTTTGCATCCCCAACATTGGATTGGTGGTATTCCCCTTTTTCCCAAGGAGTATTCTCTCTTGGATTCATCCTTAGCATATTGGTCTTGATTATTTTTATTAGGGCTATTTCTATTGAAAGGAGGTTTGAATCCCTTCCTCCTCTGATAAAATTTCTCCTTCTTCTTATCCTTCCAAGATTTATGCAAAGACTCTCTACCCTTTCCTGGATCATACAGGTACTTAGCCTTCCTGATAGTATTAATAAAATTCCTAGGTTCATCATATTGAATCTTGTCTTTATAAAATGATGGTAATCCACTTAAAAACCTCCGTACTTTCACCTTCTCATCTTTTATAAACCCCACATACTTTAGAAGCCTCATGAAATTATTTTCATACTCTGCCATGGTCATGCTTCCCAGCGTAAGTTCAAATAACTCCTGCATTTTGTTGTCATAGAAGTGCTCTGAAAGGTACTCCTTTTGAATATATTTCTTGAACCGCTTCCAAGTGATCCTACTCTCATTAATGTGCTCAACTTACTTCAGCTGATCCCACCACATAACAACTTTCCCATGTAAATGATATGTGGAAATTATGGCTTCTAGGTTTGATGAGTAGTTATGCAATTGAAAATACCTCCTGAGTTGGAGAAACCATGCCTCAACATCGTCTTCCCTTTCTCTTTCACCATCAAAGGATGGTGGCTTAAGCTTCCTCAACTCTCCTTGCAAACTGTCCAATTCATGTCTTCTTCTTTGGTGCCTAAAATGAGACACCTCTGGGCTACTTATGGAATCTTCAGATGCATAAAATTTCCTTACTGAGTTGGGAGGTGAGTGATGCCTATGAGTTATGCTAGCACTTCTTAAATAACCAATTCTTCTGCAGTCATCTCTTCTTTCACGACATCTTCCCTCTTCCTCCTGTTTTGAGTTTGATCCATTCTTTGTTTGCCTCTGCAACTGACTTAAGATTTGCATCACTTGAGAATTTATCTGATTTTATTCTCTTATCAGTCTCTCATTGCCTGCTTTGTAACTCTGCACTTCTATTTTCAGGCTTCTCACAGTCTCTATCAATTTTTCTTGCTCCCCTATGACCCGGTGTCCGTTAGATTTTGTCTCTGCATTACCAACATTGATATTTCGACCTTTGGCCTCTTTATCATGGCTGGAAGCTCCCTCTCCTTATTCCATTTCTTGAATATGCATTTTGAATTGATATGTTTACTCTCCCTAATTTTGCAAAATGTGCAAGACACCATTTTGTTAGAATTATGAATATTAATTTTTTTTCCAACAATGCTACAGGTTCTTTTTATTCTCAATTCATGAAGAATATATTATCATTCTCCATATTATAACACTTCCATGTTATCCTTTAACTGGTACAAAATTTGAATTCTACATAGGCGCTTCCTCCAAACCACTTTCCATGTGACCATGGATTGAAATGAAGTGCTTATTCACTCTTTAGCGCCTTCTTCTGTATTCTTCTACACAAGAGATTTTTCATACACAATGTCTGAGGGCTTGGTCACTTCTAGGCCCTCCACGCCTCTAATTGACCCCTTTACCTTATCATGAGGCTAATGATAGGACCAAGTCCTCCAGAATTCATCCTTCGACTATTCTCCCTTTTCAATCTCCGATTTCTCCCATAGTTAAACTTCATCAAATCCCTTCCAATAACTCTACTAGCAGATCAAACGATTGATATTTGATCTCCCATCGACTGGACTATCCCACCCCATATGGAGGCTTCAACGAGATCGACGGTCATGACTTAATCAAACGTTGAGATGGAAGACCTTAATCAATTCAGGACTTCAGTGCTTCAGGACTCCAGAACATTACCACTCCCAAGTTGCTTAACTCCCCCAGAGTGATACTCGCCAAAGTACTTGCCCTAGACTTCCACTGTTGATCCAATGACCATGAATTAATCAAGCATTGGGATGAACGATCCTTAATCATTTCGGGACTTCGATGCTCCGAGACTCTAGAACATTTCAATTCTCGAGTCGTTCCTCTTCCCCAGAGTGATAACTGTCGAAGTGCTTATGCCATCCTTCCCCTGCTTGATCTAATGGTTGAGAAAGGTCCCGAAGGGATCTTAGATCGACGGTCTGCGTGAATTCACAACTTCGGTCTTTGACACTTTCGCTGGTAGAGACGTTGAACACCCATGGAGGCCATACTCACGGAGATGACATGACATGCTCATGCCATCTATGGTGACATGGAACCATGACATGCGTGCCACGTCTCACTAAACAATGAGCAGGTTGGGGTCCAAAAGGTACTGAATCCAGGTAACACGTGTCCCCACATGGCACCCCTACCACGTGTCACTAAAAATGAGTAGGTTGGGGTCCAAGAGGTACTGAATCTGGGTAACACATGTCCCCAAATGGCACCCCTACCATGTGGCCTACGACACATCATCCATCAAATTGACGATCCACATATCTGCTCTAGATATGATGACCTATGTGATTTGACGACGACGAATTTACACTTCGTGGTTTCGACACTTCGAGGCTTCGACACTTCGGGGCTTTTACACTTCAGGGCTTCGCCCATTTTCCAGTAATCGCCAGAGTGGTGAAGTTCTGAAGCTCTGAAACTTCACTATCCTTCTGCCCTTGCTAGATCCGATGGTCAACATTACTTTCAAAGTCCTTCCCTTGATCTAACGGTTGACAGAAATTCAACGCTCCAGGACTCTAGGTTATAGCAGTTCTAAAAGGGTTCGATTCTCCCAGAGTTAAAATTTCCGAAGTGGTCAATGCTAGAGGACCCTGACTAATGACCGAGATTTCACCCGAGCCTCATATCATATCGGATAGCCGACAGGAATTCACGACTTTGGCCTTTTTCATGCTTCTTCCCTATCTCCCAAATATCACTGAAGCAACAAAGTTCCATAGTTTTCCATCTCCTGCTCGGCTTCGATCAACGACTAACGATCGACATGTTCGATCTGACAACTGTGAATTAATCTCTCCCAACCTTTGGTTTCACCTTTATTTGACAATCCTCATTCACCTGTCTTCCGATCTAACGATCCAAAAATCCTTGATTCCACGGTATTGATCGCTCCAGAAATCAAAAGGGAACGATCAAAATTCTACGATCCTTTGCAAAGGATCTCTATTTGCATGATGCTCTGGCTTCTGCACGATCTCTGCAATGCTATCTCTCCCGAGCTTCAAGATTTCAAGGACATATTCATTCTTAACCATAATACCTTGTCCAACAATTTTGACCCATACCAGTCTGATGTTTCAACCATAAGCTCTGATACCAATCTGTAACGTACCTAGCCACCCCAGGCCGGGCTACACCACTTCAAGGCCATTTCTGGACTTCTTTCGACTTTTGATCTAACTTTTAATTAATAAAGATGCATGAATTATTCACATGCATAGATAAAGACTCATGCTACAACATAAATAAATGAGACATATGTCATGCACAACAATAACCAACAAGCATGCATAGTATAGATACAAATTTCATAGATAAATAAATACACAACAGAATAAATACACAGGTAAATAAAACCATACATAAAACACTTATATTTCATAAAATGCATTACCAATTGGCTACAAACCAAGGACATTCCACCCAACCGTAGACACTGTTGTTTCAAGTCTCAACAACAATGTCACCCCTGAGCCAGTGTTATGAATCTATAAGGATGGTTCCAGAGTGTCACTCGGCTTCCCAAACCAATCAACACTCAATCTCTCACAGGATTCTCAACACCCACAACAATCCAAAGTACACCAAATCTCTTCTACCCAACTTTCACAACCCAAGAGAATGGAACCCCTTCTCTGCTATGGAGTCCCTCAGGATGTCCATCTCCTTCCAGAGCTCCAGTGCACATGATCAAGAGTCTCCATGCTGAGACTCTCAGGATTCACAGTTGTGAGAAAAGATGAACACATGCCAAATCATCTCATACACGCATGCCTTAATTCATGTTGGAATACACCAACAATCTATGTAACCAACAAAACCATGGCTCCTCTTCAAAAATTCGTTTTCCCTTCCAAATCCAAACGCGAATGAGGAAAGACGAGTGCGTGAAAGAGTGAATGGAGAGAGAATAGGGTGAAAGGTGTGAACAATGAACAATGAACAATGAACAATAAATGAGTGAATGAGTGAAGGAGAAGCAATTCCCAGCACAGACCAAAGATGAGTTTATCTATTTCTTGGAATTAAGGAACCATTTGGCCTTCCCCCCAAGAAGCTCATGTAACTATTATTCTCCATTAAAACTAAAATGGGTAAATAAAATATAAAATAAATACTTATCCCCTCAAGCCCCCTCTCTTGTGGAATCATAGCCCCCTATAACTCTTTTCCTTGTCCGTCTAGCAACTAGTGATGTATTTATTGGTTTTGATCGGAAAAGCCACAGTGTAGTCAATAGATTGTCGACGTTTCAGATCCAAATCAGGATCCATCTTCAGGACAAAGAGCCTGGGTTTTAAGAGAAAGGGAAGAGCTGGTATAAATACTGGAAGTGGGAAAGTTTCTTAGTGTCGGCTACGTAGAATTATTTAATAAATTTAATTATTTTATAAGATATTACTAGGGTTTATTAAATTTTTGTTTATTTAAAGGTTATGATAGTTTATTAATATTTTTAGGGTTTCTTATTTATAATTAATTATTTAATGTTCTAGGGTTTAGTTTATAGGTAAATTAAATTTTTAATTTTAGGGTTAGGTTAATATAATAAGAGGTTAAGGTGTGCTT
>JZKD02S1679049.1:76998-87369 GCA_000966675.3 Picea glauca
GAATTAAATGGGAGGGGTTTTCTTATGAATAATTTGTTATAAAAAGAAGAAAAGAAGAGAAAATTACCAAAGTTTATTGTTGTTTTTTGTGGAACAGGGGGAGCCAGTTTTCGCTTAGTTCTAGTCCACTGTCTCTGTTAAGGTTACTAGGGTGTTTACAGATTTCAATGGCTTCTCTAATACGATGTTTGAAGAGGTGATTCTCTTTGGCGAGGATTTTGGTGTCTTCTAGGCGAACATGGTGTCTAGTTTTGATGGAGTGTTCAGCTAGGGCGGAGGTGCGGATGCGTTCGTTCTTGATGTCAKCTCCATGTTCTTTTATCCTAACTTGGAAGGAGCGACCGGTTTCACCAATGTAGCATTTACCGCATGAGCACTCTATTTTGTAGATTCCTTTGCCATTGTGAGGGTTAAGTTTGTCTTTAACAGATCTCATGCTCTGTTTCATGGTTACAAGGGGTTTGAAGGAGGTTTTAATCTCTTTTTTACTGAGTATTCTTGCAATTATATCGGTTACTCCTTGGATGTACGGAAGGTAGGCACTTCTATTCGGGTTTTGTTCTTTAGGGGCAATGTGGTTATTGCGGGTTATTTCTAGGGCTTTATTTATTGCGTTCTTAATGTCTTTTTGTTTATACCCTATGTTCCTAAAAGTCTTGGTAAGGTGATCTGTTTCCTTATCTAGGTGTGTTTTATCAGAGATTCTTATGGCTCATCAGATGTATTTATTATGAATAATGATCAAACATTACATTTCCTAGGCACACTGGCCTCTTTCAATTGTTTGGGCACTCTGGCCTTTCATGGATTAACAAAATACATTATTTAATACGGTTCTCAAAACCCGGGGTGTTACACTTAGCCTCCCTCAATCCATTTAAAGTGAGTGTTGAGGAAAGAAGAATTTTGAGTCATTGTTTATCTAAGCTTTGAAGGAACCTGTATAAGAGGAATGAACTGATATAATTGTAATGTTGCTCTTCTTGATTTAATGGAAATCTTATTATCTTCCTTTCCCCAAAATCAAGATCTCATTGACCAGGGGGCATATGTGATCCATGCTTTTGTCCATCACTTTAAAAAAAGTTTTTTAACGAAAAATCACGAAGATGTCCACTCCTAGACCATTTTCCAAAGTCAACACTTACCAAAAACCTTGAAATGAAATATTAGTGGAAAATTTGACAAGTTTCCCATAAAAGATGCTAGCAAAAGGGAGATTCATGGGTGATCCTTGTATACATCTGGAGCTTTACACACATGTCCTAAAAATTCACAAGCCTATAATAGATTTAAGGAAAGTTTCATGGCAGCGTGTAATTGTGTGTCCAAATTCTCAATAATGGAAGCACTTGAAAGGTTGGATTTGAAAGGACCTAGCTGACACATGCCCATGGAGGAAATTGCTAAATGTTATGTTTTCTACCTCTCTAATTAGCTATAAAATAAGACACTGTCCATGTTTATCATATCCATATTTCAAGGTTATGATGATTGTTTATTGATTCACTACCAATCTTGTGAGTGTTACTAGTTTGCATTCTTAGCCTTCCTCATTCCCTTTATATTGAGTGTTGAGGAAATAACAGTTTCGAGTTTTTTGTTGTTGTTAATTTGGACAAGATATTTTGAAGAGGAATAGATGGTTAAGGAGTGGGCTTGGAGGTTACCAATATTCATAGAAAGGTATAATTGTTCTCATGCTCTCCTTGATTTAATAAGAATCTTACCACCTTTATTTCTTTGAAATAATCTTTTAAATGGATGCATATTGATATTGCTTCCTTAGCTTAGATTTTGACTTGTTTAATGTACTTTCAACATTTGTTTGATTACATATTTTTAATCTATCCAAAAAATAGTAAAATGTTGAGTTTTTTTGTGTGTAGGTCTCAAGGCGAGTATGTATTGTTTATGATTACTTCTCCTATTACAATTCAAGGAAAGAAAAGAGAAGAAGAATAATTTGGGACTTCACAATTCAAGTAAACAAAAGAGAAGAAGAATAATTTGGGACTTCACACTAGGTTGATCCTTTTCTTATCCTCTTCCTTTTTGGTTTAAATAAGTTCTTATTTATTATTGTTTTGATATTTTAATATTAATTTTTTTTTAAACTTCATATATTAATTGTCTTGTAGGAATTATTTATGCCCAAAACAATAGTTTAAAACACCAACATCTCAAACATTCTCTTAAGGCTACATTTGAGTAGAAAGTGGAATGCTTCCTAGTATTTACAACCCCTAGGTATTCATAGCTCTTATGTTTTTGTTATGAAAACCGCTATCTCAAACACTCTCTTAAGGCTACATGTGAATATCCCTAGATGGGGTGACATGCGCCCAACCATGCAATTAAAGACAACCCCTGCTTGTCGCCTCTCCTCCATGCTTTAGTTCTCGAGGTTGCACATTAATGGAGGGATATCTGTTGGGAAATTTCATTCCATGGGACATTTGATGCTCTAGTTTAGGATGACGCCAAGTTTAATTGGGAGTGGTACTACAAAGAACAATGTCTCCTCCGATTTTATGGCTCCCTTAATGTGCTAGAATGGGAATATTTCTATCTGTCACTCAACTACTCTTGACATGATTCTTATTTCTGCTTTGTCTATGCGCTTGGATTATCTTCTAGAGAGGTGAAGTTGTGCATAGATCCTAGTTGATTTCCCCCCTCCTCTGTTTGTTTCTCTCATCCTTGGCATCATGCCTCACGAGCGTGGCCATTTTAGCAGAGGTACAGACTAATTCAGATATCTTGCCAATCGCCACAAAAATTCTAGTGTCCCTGCAAATGTTCTGAGCTGGTCTTCTCCTCAAGTCAACCCCACTTCAGAAGTGCCAGGAATGGATACTAGAAACGAAGAGGAGAATTGGAGATGTGCTGTCATAGAGGAGGAATTGACCACCCTTTTGAAATAATGTAACTGCAAAGAGTATTCTTATTATTATTGATATATTATTCATAGGATCAATCCCCATTGTGGATTGATCGTGTCAGTTATTGTAATAGGACCAAATCTCCTTTTGCGGATTGGTCAAAAGACATTTGTAATAGGCATAATAAGAAGTTGGCCCCAACATATAATAAAGAGACCCAGAAATATAATAAAGGTGGGTTTACCCACCCAGTTTGAGAAGTCGGCCCTGCTAGTGAAGAGACACTTCACACGTGCCAGACTTGTATAAATAAAGGAGGCTAGCGCCTCAGTTAGACACAACACACTTGCTCATTTTGAGAGACAAGTTTAGATCTGCTGCTGGAGAAGAAGGAGAGAGAGAGTGGTGCATATCTGGGAGAGGACTTTCTGTATTTTTTTAAGAGATCTCTTGGCATTGTATTGGCTATCTATATTAAGGAAGTTTTGCTGGGTTTACTTCCCCTAGAGGGTTTCCCAGGATAAATGCTGTGTCTCTTGTGATTGTGTATTTCTTAGTGATATTGGATTATGCTATTGTTATCTAATGAAATGAAAACATCTATAATGATGGCTTAAACATTACCATGGTATCAGAGCCAAGCTAAAGGAAGCATCTTTCACAAGTGAAAAACGTCACTATTACCATACATGAAAATTAGGGCTTTTTTTTGGTGAATCTTTTCAGCCCCAAAACCATCTAGAAAAGTGCGCCCTCCCCTAAGGATCAATTTGGCACTCTCAGCACACCTTTTCAATGGCTAGATCTCCCGGAAAGTGAAACCCTAGTTTCACAAAGTACAAGAAAACTAGAAAACCAGAGTACCAGAAGTACCAGAAGTACCAGAAAACCAGAAGCACTAGTCCAGAAATCCGTAGATCAAGTTTGAAGGGGTAAAAGTTGGATTTTCGAAATTCTGACTACACCAGCATACTCGCCTCAGCTCAGCGCATCTATTCCTTGGATCAAAATTTCAAAAATTCGAAGTTTGAAAATTTAGGGTTTCCTCATAAAACCCTAAGTTGCAGTTGCAGTTTGCAGTCTCAGAACCAATTGCAATTGCAGTACCAGTTGTAGTTGCAGCCGTAGAACCAGTTGCAATCACCCTTGAAGTTTTCTTAAGAGTTGGTAATGATTACTGCTGCTACCAGATGGAGCCACTACCTGCAAATGCTATCAGAGGTATGTACTCATATATGTTTAAATGGTTAAAATTTAAAGGGTATTTGTAGGAGAAGGGATCTCTTGCCATAGATCCAGAAGGATCTCAAGATCCAACACATTCAGAGGAATGATGCAACCCAGGTGTGATTATTCTGATATGCATCTATTTGTCATGACATTATCTTGATCAATATTGCATGTTGAAGCTATGATCAAATTATTAGAAGGATTAAAAGTTGATCATAAATCTTATCCTCTAACCTAACCTTCTGTCAAGATAGCATATTGTCTTAGTACAACAGACAGGTTGAAGAAATCACTCGTCACTTGAGTGAAGGAGACCTGGAAGAAAAGCAAGCACTAATTCTTGAGGAGAAGGCTCCAGGTTTGATTAATCAAGATTAATAAGATTCAAAGGTACACATGACAAGTTGATGACTATAGTTGAGATAGCAGTCGTCGTAAAGTATTATACTTGATAGCGTGTGAGCATATAGAGGTAAATAGTTTGCCTGATACAACTAACACCTCCTCTAGGAGAAACCTCGTGTGTTAGTTCCAGGTTGCCATGGAAGAAGCTTGGTCACAACATTATGAGAGTGTTGACCTTATTTCATATTGTATTCCTTACCTTTAATATTTGCTTCAAATAAATTATAAGTGATAGCTCTAAAGGAGCTATTGTGATGATTGTTCGTGCTATTTCTTTATATTATCATAAGGATATTATTCTTGCTTGTTGTTTTGTTGACCTTGCTCCAGGTCACATGAGGAAGCTATAGCAAAGGTTGCAGAAGGAAACGTGCTAAAGGAGAGACCATAAATGAAGCAATCATCATTGGAAAAGAAGAAGCTGGCTCGCATAAGCTAAAGGGTCACTCAGACGCTGCCATGACCCACGCCATTGAAGAATCCATGTGAACTTTGACATAAAAGATTATCTCACATCAACTACAAGGTGCTACCATACATATGCAAAGTGGTCACAGGTTTACCAGAACTCAAAGGTGACCATAAAGGCGTATGGAATGGATGTGCACAAGGGAAGAACATCAAGAACCCGTTTCCGAAGAAAGACAACAAGGCAGAAGAAGTCCTAGAACTCATTCATTTAGATGTGTGTGGCTCAATGCCATCATCCTCCATTAGTGGGTATGTATACCATGTATCATTCATTGATGATTACGCTCGTAAGACCTGAATATATTTGAAGTGTTCAACAAGTTAAAGGAATTCAAAGCCTTGATAGAGAACCTTTCTAAAAAGAAGATTCAGATACTAAGGTCATATAATGGAGAAGAATATACCTCAAAAGAGTTTGTGAACTTCTGCAAAGATGTTGGGATCTAGAGGGAACTCACTACTCCCTATAATCCCCGACAAAATAGTGTAGCTGAACGAAAGAACAGAACCATGCTGGAAGCTGTGAAGATCAAGATCTTCCTATGTGCTTATGGGCAGAAGCATCAACGACAACTGTTTATTTGCAGAACCGATTGTCCCATAGTGCACTTGGGCTCAAGACACCAGAAGAGATGTTCACCGGAAAGAAGCCAGAGGTAAGCCATCTCAAAATATTTGGCTGTCTAGTGTTTATTCATATACCTAAAGAAAAGAGAAACAAGATGGACCCTTCAAGAAAGAAGGTAATATTTGTGGGATACTGTGAGGTCTCCAAGGCCTTCAGAATCTATATACCAGGTCAACATCACACTGAGATCAACAGGGATGTGACCTTTGATGAAGATGCAACGCTCAAGAAATCTAAACTATGCCAGCTTGAAGAGGTATATGAAGAGGAACCTGTAATCCCCAACACTGCAATGAGGGAGGTTCCCAGAGCTGCAGAATCAGTGAGGGAAGTCATAACTTCCCCTGATGAGGAACTTCTAGAAGACCATGATATAGTAGAAGTGCAAGAACCTCCTCAGATGACGATCCTCCATAAAAGAAAGCTAGCTTGGGCTAGAGAGCTTATTCAAGATGGAGAGAAGTATGATGTTCCCCAAGGAACTACGAGACAGGTGAAAAGACCAAAGCCATTCTCCAGTTATACGACTTTGATGTGTGATCTCCTAGAAGAGGAGCCTACCTACTTTGAAGAATCCATTCAGAGGAATGAATGGGCAAATGCCATGACAAAGGAATACCAATCCATAATGAAGAACAAAGTAGGGGAAATATTTCCCAGACCGAAGAATAAATATGGGGTATCCTCCAGATGGCTCTTCAAAATAAAACATGCTGCTGACATAAGTATTGAGAAGTATAAATCAAGACTTGTCACTCGTGGATTTTCCCAGAAGGAAGGCATTGACTATGAAGAGACATTCGCTGATGTGGCGAGATACACTTCGATCAGAACCATCATAGCTCTTGCAGCTAAGATGAAGTGGAAGCTACACCAGATGGACGTGAAGATAGCTTTCCTAAATGGTGTCATCAAAGAGGAAGTGTATATAGAGAAACCTCAAGGATTTGAGGTTGAAGACAGGAAGTCTCATGTCTGCAGATTGAATAAATCCTTATACGGATTGAAACAAGCTCCTAGAGATTGGTATGGATGTATAGACAATATTATTGACGAGCTTAGGCTTTACCAAGAGTAAAGAAGACTCTAATCTCTACTTCAAAATTATGAACAATGAGCCAATAATCTTACTGCTATATGTGGATGACTTATTCTTAATTGGAGAAGAAAATCTCATCACTGAATGTAAAAAGAGACTTGCCTCAGAATGTGAAATGAAATACCTTGGCCTAAAGCATTATTTCTTAGGTCTTGAGGTATGGTAGAGTCTTGAAAGGATCTTCCTTAACCAAGGGAAGTACACGGTCGAAATCTTAAAGAGATTCGACATGTTGGAATGCAAGCCCATGAATACACTCATGGAATCGAAGTTGAAGCTGCTGGTCGATACTTCATTAGAATTCATTGATGCCACACTGTACAGACAGATTATTGGATCACTGATGTACCTGATGAACACCAGACCAGACATTTGTTTTGCCGTGAACACCTTGAGTTAGTTTCTGGTAGAACCGAGATGTGTTCACCTAGTGGCTGCAAAACATGTGATGAGGTACCTTAAAGGTACAATAGATTATGGTCTCAGCTATGATGGAGATCATGATTTCACATTGAGTAGATATACTGATGCAAATTGGGAAGGAAGTGTTTCTGATAGGAAGAGAACTTCAGGATGATGTTTTAGTTTGGGATCAACTATGATCTCGTGGCAGTGTAGGAAGCAATCTAGCATTGCTCTTAGCACAACATAAGCATACTACATTGCTACTTGTTCTGCTAGTTGCGAAGCTATATGGCTTCGGAAGTTGCTGACCAACCTATTTGACTTAGAGATGAGAGAAACCTTGATTCTATGTGACAACCAGAGCTGCATAAAGATGACAGAGAATCCTATATTCCACGACAGGTCGAAGCACATAGAGATCCGTTATCATTACATCCGTGACATGGTACAGAGAGGAGCCTTGAAGCTCCAGTACATTAGCATGGATGAACAAGTTGCTGACGTGTTGACCAAGCCCCTATCTCATGTGAAGTTTGAGTACTTCCGAGATAAGCTTGGCATAGTCCGAAAGGACCTTCCTCGAAAGGGGGAGTAGTTGCTGTGATAAGATATTCCCTTCTTCCGACCTTGTGGTTGTGACGTAAAGTAGGATGTGCACCTTACTTCTGACCCAGTTGTCAGACGTAAAGCAAGACGAGATGTTGTTCCTTTCTTTTGACCTAGTTGTCAGACGTAAAGCAAGATGTGGTGTTCCTTGCTTCTGACTGAGTTGTCAGATGTAATGCAATATGTGGTGTTCCTTGCTTCTGACCAAGTTTTCAGACGTAAAGCAAGATGTGGTGTTCCTTGATTCTGACTGATTTGTCAGACGTAAAGCAAGATGAGATGTGTTCCTTGCTTCTCACCGAGTTGTCAGACGTAAATCAAGATGAGATGTTCCTTGCTTCTGACCGAGTTGTCAGATGTAAAGAAAGATGAGATATGTTCCTTGCTTCTGACCAAGTTGTCAGACATAAAGCAAGATGAGATGTTCCTTGCTTCTGACTGAGTTGTCAGACGTAAAGAAAGATGAGATGTTCCTTGCTTATGGCCGAATTGTTAGACGTAAAGCAAGATGAGATGTTCCTTGCTTCTGACCTAGTTGTTAGACGTAAAGCAAGATGATATGTTCCTTGCTTTCGACCTGATGGTTGTGAAGTAAAGCAATATGATGTGTGACTAGTACTATGATTTCGACTGTATAGCTGCGACGTAAAGCAAGTCTAGTTCCCTGCTTTCAATCTGATGGTTGTGACGTAAAGTAGGATGTGTATCTTGCTTCTAGCTTGAGTGCTGTGATGTAAAGAAAGACGATGAGATGAGACTAGTACTGTGCTTCCAGCTTGATAGCTGTGACGTAAAACCAGTCTAGTATCTTGCTTCTAGCTTGAGGGCTGTGACGTAAAGCAAGACGATGAGATGAGACTAGTACTGTGCTTCCATCTTGATAGGTGTGACGTAAAGTCAGTCTAGTATCTTGCTTCCAGCTTGAGTGCCGTGACGTAAAGCAAGACATTGAGATGAGACAAGTACTGTGCTTCCATCTTAACAGCTGTGATGTAAAGCCGATCTTGTATTATGATGAGCCAGCCTTGTGGTGTGATGATGATGATGTATTAGTTTTTATACTAATACATATTGATGCAGATGATGATGGCATTCCTTTGAGCATGACGATGTTGCCGATGAAGAAAACTTCCGATGATTTATAGATACGCCAGTCAGTGTTCCAAGATGATATTGATGATGTTGTCCTCTCACCCACTTTATGCTGTCGTCTCCCTCTCTCTCTCGCATGATTCAGCGGAAGAATACCCTTCTTGTTACGGGCGACTGTTGTAATAATGTAACTGTAAAGAGTATTCTTATTATTATTGATATATTATTCATAGGATCAATCCCCATTGTGGATTGATCATGTCGGTTATTGTAATAGGACCAAATCTCCTTTTGTGGATTGGTCAAAAGACAATTGTAATAGGCATAATAAGAAGTCAGCCCCAACAGATAATAAAGAGACCCAGAAATATAATAAAGGTGGGTTTACCCACCCAGTTTGAGAAGTTGGCCTTGCCAGTGAAGAGACACTTCACACGTGCCAGACTTGTATAAATAAAGGAGGATAGCGCCTCACTTAGACACAACACACTTGCTCATTTTGAGAGACAGGTTTAGATTTGCTGCTAGAGAATGAGAGAGAGAGTGGCACATATATGGGAGAGGACTTTCTGTATTTGTTTAAGAGATCTCTTGGCATTGTATTGGCTATCTATATTAAGGAAGTTTTGCTAGGTTTTCTTCCTCTAGAGGGTTTCCCAAGATAAATGCTGTGTCTCTTGTGATTGTGTATTTCTTAGTGATATTGGATTATGCTATCGTTATCTAATGAAATGCAAACATATATAATAATGGCTTAAAAATTAACACACCCCACCTCCTGAGACCATAACAGGACCATCCATGCCGCGTCTTAGGCCAATTCAACAACCTGCTCAACTTACAATGAACATAGGTGCTATGGGCCAAGCTTCTCTGCACAACCCATTGATAGGCCACTGGGTTTATCTTATCATTGAGGAAAAAACCCTATTGATCCCCCTTCAGAAAGCCAATAGAGCACTAAAGGACTTCCCTGATTCCAATAGAGCACCAGAGGAAAAAGAAAAGACGCTTTCACACAAATCAAATTATTATACAAGTTCTCATAATTAAATAAGATTGAAAATAAAAAAACATGAAAATGGTTGAGATACAAATGACCAAAACTCAATAAATTATTTATATTATAAATGATAGTTCACCAAGACTCTACTCAACAAGCCAATAGTAACAACCTTTTAGTTCTTCAAGGAAGATACAATTGGTTCTATTCGATCTTATTTTGATGTTTATGAGAGCATACAAGGAAGATGTAAGAAATCCAAGAGAGAGTGCAAAAGCAAGAGTGCTATTTCAAAGAGGGTTGGTCACAAGATGTCAAACCTCATACAATTTCTACAATTATTTAAGGAAAAAGTAATCGAAGGAAATTTAATTAAAAAATAAAAAGTCATTATATCTCAACATGATATGTTACTTTATGTTGGATATGTGTTATATTCTTTGCACAATTATCCCCAAGCACGATGCACATGCACCAGGGGCAGAGACCCCCCAAAAAATTGGGTGTTTTTTGGGTCTGTTTTGGGTGGTTTTGGCACACGGTTTTT
>JZKD02S1679049.1:87521-105354 GCA_000966675.3 Picea glauca
AAATGGTGAAGTTAATACAATGAGAGTTAGAGGTGCAGGTGTAAACATTTTTGTTGGTTTTCTAGGTTAAGGGTTTCCAAGGTAAATTTTTGAGTACTATGTGTGATTTCTATTGTTTTCTTTCGATTTTATAAAGAATATGTGTGCATTGTTATACTATAAAGGTTTAAAACATATAGTTTCACCGAAACTTCATTTGAACCGTTGGCGAGTATCCATGATGTCATTAGTATTATTAGATCCTATAGATATGTAATGCAAACAAAACAATAAATTTAGATATTACCAATTAGAGCAAATTTGGGGTCTAAAATAGGTCTCATAAGGAAAATTTGCTTTGATGAGTTGGAATTAAAAACCCAATAGAGTTTCAAGAAATTGGGTCACCAATAATAGTTGAGTTGCATTTATAGAATTCAAAGATGATTATGTGTCGTATTTTTATTTGGCATTATTTAATTACTTATAAACCTCACCATATTTAAGATCTTGGTAGTATCATCTCAATATATGATAAATATTTTTGAAACACTAAAATATAGGGTATTTTATATTATCACTACTTAAAATACTTAAAAAAAAATCTCACTTTAATTAAAATCATAACGAAATCACCCTAAATTATCTATTATAAAAACTTTTAGATATACTATATAATAATAACAAAATATAAATATATATATGAAATATAACTAACTTATCTATTATATAACCAAGAAATACATTAAATTATACAACTAATGTAACATATATAATATATTATATAATCTTGAATATAAATAACAAATATATTATAATCATAATGATTATAATATAATCATGAATACCATATTTTACTAAGAAAAAAACATAAATTTTACTAAGAAGTTTAAAATTTACATTCTGAAGAATGCATATGTATACATGCATTTAGTCCCAAAAAGTCTTATTGTTTCCGAACATGACTGACTAATGATTGTTAGAAACAATTCTCTGAGTATAGAAGGTTCCGTTTGTTAGTCTTGTTGCAAAAGCATAATCTAGGAGTAAAGTCTTTTGACATCACACAAAACTGCCCTTAAAGAAATAAGACTGAAACTGAGCTGATATGTGTCTCAAGAGACCTTGTTCAAAAAGAAATTGTTGCTATTGATTCTTGTGCACTTGAAGACTCCTTTATATATACAAAAAAATGGACAAAACTACCCTTTATATGATGTGGGTTAGTTGTTCTATAAAGGGCTTGTGATATAGTTCCTGACTCTGGCCATCCAAGAGCTCTATGATGTGCTACTGTCTGTGAGCCATAGAAGTGCCCTATTTAGATAAGGAGTCTGCTTCTCTATTTCTTTCCCTGTAGACATGATTGAAAGACATATTTGTAAATATATATGTAAGTAAAAAAACTTCTTCAAGTAATGGAGCAAGAATTATGTTGTGGCATTTTTCTGTTTTCCTCATCCAGTTGATGACCATCATAGAATCCGCGAATATCTGAATATCTAATAGCCCTTTTTCCCCCAAAAAGTGAGAAGGATATTTAATGCCATAAGTTCTTCATAGTTATTTGTTCCTTGTCCCATACCCCACTTTAACTAAAAAGAGTGTGTTGGAGAAAGATGGAGGATTCCCCCTCCCCCACAACGAAAACTATCGTCTTTTGAGGCACCATAAAAAAAATACCAAGGTCTAGTGATGTTAATGTATTCTTCCACTACCTTCTTTGAGGGAGGAAGATCTTTCACTTGTGGAAAATGTGCTAGAATAACTAGGCTTTTGGCTACAATGAGCTCAGAAGGGGAGTCTTTTTCCTTGAAAATAACATAATTTATGGCAATCCAAATCCCCAAATGATGAGGAGGGGAAGTACCTTGAACCGTTTGTATTTGTGGTTTTGTGCCCGTTAAAACTAAGAAAATTGCCTAGGATGAAGGGAAAACTTACAAAGTTAACCACCAGACCACTTTAGAACTGAAAACTAGCCCATTCAGTTCAGAGAGGGATCTCTCCTGTCACTTGGTCTCTTGGAAGATGGATCTTATCTAAAGGTTTAATGTCTAGGTTTTGATTTGATGAAATATTTATGGGGTTTGTTGACAAGAAGGAAAGGAAGCTATTGGGAAATGGAGTCAACTCTGAAAACAATTGAAACAATGATTGGTAGGTAGAGTTCTCAAGGAAGCAAAGGCAAGGTAGGTGATGAAATTTCGGTCTTTTAATTTGTTGTGATAAGATGGAAGAAATAGGAAAACATATAACATCAATCAGAGCAACATAAGAGATGAATTCTGATGAGTTAAGAAAGAAAACAAAATTCAATTTTGCTTAGATCTAAAGCACCATTTAGATGAATTTCAGACCCTTTAACATCCAATTTTAAGCATATGAAAGGTTGTAGATGAAGAGATAGAAAACTAGAAAAACATACATGAAAGGAAGCACATACTTCATGTCATCACCACATGAATCTTTGGTATGAAAAAATTCTGGACATCTCCACTTGTAGGTGATGAACTTTCGGTCTTTTAATTTGTTGTGATAAGATGGAAGAAAGAGGAAAACATATAACATCAATTAGAGCACCATAAGAGATGCATTCTGGTGAGTTAAGAAAGAAAACAAAATTCAAAATTGCTTATATCTAAAGCACCATTTAGATGAATTTCAGACCCATTAACATCCAATTTTAAACATATGAAAGGTTGCATATGAAGAGATAGAAAACTAGAAAAACATACATGAAAGCAAGCAAATACTTCAAGTCATCACCACATGAATCTTCGGTATGAAAAAATTATGGACATCTCCATTTGTATTCATTCAAATTCATAAATTATTACAATGATAAGTACAATTCGTCCCTTTGTACTTCTACCAAATCGCCCCCCTTTTTACATAAACAATGATCAAATATATATAGGTCTATTTTCCACACTAGGCTACTAGAAGTCGAACTACTGCTATCTATAATAATGCATCTGGTTACATCAAAAGAGAACACATCCTAAACAACTTACTAAAAATAGTGAATTCGATTTTGACCATCTTTAATGTAAAAACAAAAATCTTTTACAACATAGATTTTGAGTATAATTCGAGTTTGATGTTGTGGTGGGTCATCAACTACATATGGAAACCAACTTGAGATAATTATGTGCACTGTTGGGTACCTTTTCCACCTTTGTATAGAAAAATGAAGCTAATGTTGTGCAAATGCTACCTACAGTGTTTGTGTAGCGCAACGATTTTTCTTGAAAATTGTGCATCTGCTAGTAGCAACAACTTATTGGAGACCTGTACTTACTTTAGAAATTGCATACCAATTAGCTCATGCTGCCCTTTCAATCCTTTTGCACTTTACTTATGTAGCGTGAGCTCGCTACACAAGTGCTGCATATGACAATTTTTAAACAAAACTACATATGTGGATTAGATGGTGGTTTTAGCTTTTCATCCTTCTCTCAATCAGAGGTACGAAGAGTGTAAAGTGATTTTCACAAAAAAAATTGAACTTGACAACATCCTCACTCCTCTTTATCATCATTGAACTTGCAATTTCTCACAGTAAACAAAATTTCCACAAAATACTCAAAACCTGTGATGACCCCTTTTCCAAAACGACAAAATTATGAGGATTCTTCATTTATATTTCTGCTATATTAGCAAGAAGGTCCAACTTACCTTTGTCCTCCTCATCAATTTTCACTTGTAACCTCAAAGCCCCGTTTTTCTTTCTTAGTGATAAATTCTGCCTCTTTAAACTCTGTACTTGCCTGGATAAGAGCACACTTCTCTTCAATTTTGATTGGGCCTTTGAGAGTGATGCACATGAATTTGTGATAGTTGGTCCACATTCCTGAAAATGTATCTGAAAACCTAGTTCTGACAACCTGTTCTCCTCCCATAGCTGGATGATACGATATTGAGCCTCCCTTAAACTATTTATTTATCCAATTTATAGTTTTTTCTCCTTCTGCAGGTGAAGTGTGAGGTTTCTCAATTGCTTCAAGCTAGCCCTATACACATGAACTCTTCTTCCTGGCTGAGGACCTTGTCAGAGGAGCCATAGGTTTGGAAAAAAACTATGGTCTTAGGGATTTTCATGACTTCCTTCCCCTTTGACATTTCATTCGTTGAATCTCTTTTGATTGGTGGTCTTTGAACCTCAAGAAACTTCTCAGCTAGTTTCCTTTTCAATTCTTTTCCCTCTTGATAAAACTAGGCTATAACATGCTAAGCCTATTTGATTTGTTTTTGCATCTCTCCAATCTTTGTATCTCTTTCTTCTGATTTTACTTGGTCTTCATCCATCTCCTAAGCTACAGTTTCAACAAAATATGTCTGCAATGTAGGTGTAAGAAACCTTCTAGAAACTGACCTTGTGGTTGGTTTGATGGGTTTCTTTGTCTCCTTTGCCTCATCATTGAACTATAGCATCCTACCTTTCTTCACAATTGGCTGACTTGGTGAAGGGTCCTCAATCTACTTTTCTTTTCCTTTTCCCTGTTCTGCAACACTTCTTCCTTTTCCACTTGAGCTATTAGAGACCAACATTTCTGCAGATAAGGGGGTATCTCCTTTGGGGTCTAGGGGGATATTTGTTGAGGCTAAGAAGGAGTCCCAATCCTTGTTCATCTTTCTAAGTTCTTCAAATACTAGTAGTTTTGCCAAGGAAAAATGAAACAAACTACTGTTGAGTTGGTCAACCCTAGCTTGGAATTTATTTTCCATTTGATATAAACTCCTATACAGGTAAAAAGGTAAGTTCAAGGGACTTTTCCTTGTGAAATGCATGAGGAGTCTTACATGATATTGGTAAACCCTGTCAAACCTACCCTCACAAGTGAAATATATTTGAATTACCCTTAATAACTTCTCATAAGGCTCCAATATATACTCCCTAGGGATAGTGGCACCAAACTTCTACTTTCTATACTTGGGCTTGAGGAAATCAGTGTAAGACACATGATCAAGGGGCATACCTTTAAACCATTTTTCTCCTTGTGTTGTAATCTCTATTGAAACAACTATTATCTCCTCTAATACTAGGAAAATGACCTCAACAATTATTTTTTGGACACCATTAAAATTCATGGCAAACTCCTTTGTCAACTGCATATTATACCCTTGGATTTTATCACAAAACCTCATGCATCTGGCCTGCTCAAAATACACTTTGAATATTGGGTCTGAATTCACTAGACTCGGACTCTGTGGTTCATACCTCAACATGTTTCCTCCCCTGTACTTCTTTTTCTCTTGAGATGTCATAGCTTTGTGTTTTTTTCAAGATAAACCTGAGACTAATAAGGCAGATGGGTCTGGAAAATCATAAATACACTTTACACAACAAAACAACAGGGCTAGGTTTTGCTTAATTTAGCATTAGGATCTTTCACTATATGAAAGGAATGTTTTAGCATGGATTAAACATTTAAATCGAGCCCATTGGTCTTTACACAACAAACTAAAGGAATGGGTGATGCGAAGCAAGAGCACCTGTAACAGAGTTTGCATAGAGAAAGACTCTGCAGAGAGCTTGCATAACGAGAGACCCTTCACAAAAAATGCATAGTGAGGAGACTGGTTTGCGTAGGAGAGGGTTTCTTTGAAGCTTGCTCGAAAAGAAGTGGTTAATCACAGGTCGAGGATACATGCAAACAAACAAAAAGGTGGCAAAGATACATGCATGAGTTGATAGAAAGAGATTTGAAAGGGAAAAGTACCCGTTTTGGATGATAAGACTTTTCAAACTGCTTCAAGTAACTTGCACAACGTGTTTTCACAATGCGCATTTGTTTTCTGCAGTCAAGGTACAAATAACACGAATTGTGATCATAACCTCCTTGATGACTTCATCATATGTGATGATGATCATTGATTCCCTTTGAAAAGACCTTCCCTCATAGACTTACAACTCGACTTTGACATATCGTTTCCCACCTTATGAAATTATTTCAAACTAAAATGCCAAAGACCTTTGCAAACCCTGTCATGTGATAGACTCCTATACACCTTTAATAACTATTTTCTTTCATGATGTGTAATGATGTGTCATGAAATTCAAAAAAAACCATTTAACTTAGACTTATAACTTGACTCTCTTTTGACATGCATCTTACCTTTTATTTTATCAATGACCCAAGGACTTTGAATCATCTCATGAGACAAAACACACACACACACACACACACACTATGACTCAATTAGGAATGCCTTGGTCTTCCCAAGACCAAGGCATGACTTTGTAAACTCTGAACAAACTTCTAACTTTACCTTAAAAATAAAGATGCTAACATTTGGCTCCAATGGGGATGCTATCCTCCCTGTGAGTTAGCAAAGAATAGTAGACCATGTGCCTTATCCATTGGGTTTATCCCATTCCTTGTAACCAACTCAATTTTCAACTGAATCGAAACTGCAAACTGGAGCTTCAAGTTATTTTACCTTGTTGACTATAAACTAAAGGCTAAAACTGAATTAAAAACTACTAAAGAATGCTCAACTGTGAGCTTATTGGCACACAATCCTACTCTAATCTACTGAAGACAATTTATGAATCAAATAATACTGAAATTCTAATGCAACCAGTCAAGTAGTTTCTCAACTAACATGGTTTCCTGACTATGCTTCAACAAGGTCAAAATTGGAACATGTAACAACAAAGGCAACTGATGATACTTCTCTTTCTCATAGTTAACAGATGGATCTGAATTTAAGCTGAGAAATATTTCCATATATTCAACAACATGATCATAGAAAACATGGTTGCCAAAGTTTGTTTTCTGATTCCCAATATCAAAGGGAAAATATAGCCATGTGTTATTTTACTTATGCTGAAATAAAACTTCACAAGGAAGACTCTGAAATGAAGGAGTTTAGGGCATTTTCCGATCTTCTAAAGCTTTGAGCTCTCCCTGAATATCTTTGGAAAATTCATCCAAAAACTGAATCTTGGCGTCTGAGCTACATTTATATGATTTTAAATAAGAAGAAAAAAATGCAGGAAAGTTTTCACCACCCTCATCATCAATACACATATTATTGCATTCTTTAAAACCTAGAATAGAAGGAGATTCTGCCACAAACTCTACCTCCATCCATGTTTCCAAAAAGACAACCCAAAAAGTTGTAATAGTTCTCATAGATCTAACAGGCAAACCTTCAGCCTGGCTCCTACACTTCCCTTGGAATGAATCATAAAAAAGTCTGATGAAAACATCTTCATGCTTGACTCTAAGTAACTCAGTAAAGTTATGAAAGTTTAAGATATGCTTCAAAGTCAAACTCAGATCATCTCCACTAAATTTCAAACCATTTCTTAAAAAATATTCATCATTGGGTAAAGATTCTAGAAACCATAAATCTATGAAAATTTGAAACATGCATACCTTGAAACAATGGTAGCAACATCTGAGTTCTTCATCAAATGCAATGGAGTCACTAGTACCTTCTTCAAGATTTAAAACCTTCATACAGTGGAGTCAACATTGATATTCTGTCATTTGGATACAACTGATAATGGGGTTGCCAGGTGGATGATTTACAACCTCATTGTGTCTGACTGTTGTCCACCATCAACAATAAGATCTAAAATTTGTCGTTTCTCCCAAGGAAGATTTCACCTTTGTTCCCCAACAAGGATGCCAAAATATTAACATTAAGTAAATTGCCTAGGCTGAATGGAGAACTTACAAAGGTAACCAAAAAACCACTTTAGAACTGAAAACTAGCCCTTTCAGTTCATAGAGGGATCTCTCCTGTCAATTGGTCTCTTGGAAGATGGATCTTCTCTAAAGGTTTAATGGCTAGGTTTTTATTTGATGAAATATTTATGCAGTTTGCTGGCAATAAGGAAAGGAACTTGTTGGGAAATGGAGTCAACTCTGAAAAAAATTGAAACAATGATTGGTAGGTAGAGTTCTCAAGGAAGCAAAGGAAAGGTAGGTGATGAACTTTCAGTTTTTTATTTTGTTGTGATAAGATGAAAGAAAGAGGAAAACATATAACATCAATCAGAGCACCATAAGAGAAGAATTATGATGAGTTAAGAAAGAAAACATAATTCAAAATTCCTTAGATCTAAAGCACCATTTAAATGAATTTCAGACCCATTAACATCTAATTTTAAACATATGAAAGGTTGCAAATGAAGAGATAGAAAACTAGAAAAACATACATGAAAGGAAGCACATACTTCAGGTCATCGCCACATGAATATTTGGTATGAAAAAACTCTGGACATCTCCACTTGTATTCATTCAAATTCATAAATTATTACAATGATCAGTACAATTCGTCCCTTTGTATTTCTCTCAACTCACCCCCCTTTTTACATAAAAAATGAAGAAATATATATAGGTCTATTTTCCACACTAGGCTACTAGAATTCAAACTACTGCTATCTATAATAATGGATCTGGTTACATCAAAAGAGAACAACTCCTAAACAACTTACTAAAAATAGTAAATTCGATTTTGACCATCTTTAATGTAAAACAATTTTTTTTTTACAACATAGATTTTGAGTATAATTCGAGTTTGATGCAGTGGTGAGTCATCAACTACATCTAGAAACCAACTTGAGAGTATTATGTGTTCTATTGGATACCTATGCCACCTTTTCATAGCAAATTGAATCTAATGCTGCACAAATGCTACCTACAACGTTTGCCTAATGTAGTGATTTTTCTTGAAAACTGTGCATATGCAAGTAGCAACAACTTACTGGAGACTTGTAATTACTTTAGAAACTGCATACCAATTACCTCATGCTATCCTTTCAATCCTTGTGCACTTACAATACTTACGTAGCATGATCTCGCTACACAAGTGCTGTATATGACAATTTTAAACAAAACTGCAAATGTGGCTTAGATGGTGGTTTTATCTTGTCATCCTTCTCTCAATTAGAGGTACAAAGAATGTAAAGTGATTTTCACAAAAAGTGTTGAACTTGACAACATCCTCACTCCTGTTTATCATCATTGAACTTTCAATTTCTCACAGTAAACAAAATTTCCACAAAATACTCAAAACCTGTGATGACCCATTTTCCAAAAAGACAAAATTGTGAGGATTCTTCATTTATATTTCTGCTATCTCTACAAGAAGGTCCACCTTACCTTTGTCCTCCTCATCAATTTTCACTTGTAACCTCAAATACCTGTTTGTCTTTCTTAGTGATAAATTATGCCTCTTTAAACTCTATACTTGCCTAGATAACAATGCACTTCTCTTCAATTTTGAATGGGCCTTTGAGAGTGCTGCACAAGCATTTGTGATAGATGGTCCACATTCTTGAAAATGTCTCTGAAAACCTAGTTCTAACAACCTATTCTCCTCCCAGAGCTGGATGATAAGATCTTGAGCCTCCCTTAACTGCTTATTTAGCCACTTTAAAATTTTTTCTCCTTCTGCAGGTGGAGTGTGAGGTTTGTCAATTGCTGGAAGGTGGCACTGTACATATGAACTCTTCTTCCTGGATGAGGATCTTGTCATAGGGGCCGTAGGTTTGGCCAAAACTGTAGTCTTAGGGATTTTCATGACTTCCTTCCCCTTTGAAATTTCATTCTTTGAATCTGTTTTGACTGGTGGTGTTTGAACCTCAGGAAACTTCTCAGCTAGTTTCCTTTTCAATTCTCTGCTCTCTTGGTAAAATTGGTCTATAACATGCTGAGCCTCTTTGAGTTGTTTTTGCATCTATCTAATCTTTGTATCTCTTTCTCCTGATTTCACTTGGTATTCATCCATCTCCTGAGCTACAGTTTCAACAAAATCTGTCTGCAATGTAGGTGTAGGAAACCTTCTAGCAACTGACCTTGTGGTTGGTATGCTGGGTTTCTGTGTCTCCTTTTCGTCATCATTGAACTGTAGCCTCCTACCCTTCTTCACAATTGGATGACTTGGTGAAGGGTCCTCAATCTTCTTTCCTTTTCCTTTTCCATGTTCTGCAACACTTCTTCCTTTTCCACCCGAGCTGTTAGAGATCGATATTTTTGCAGATAAGGGGGTATCTCCTTTAGGGTATAGGGGGATATTTTTTGAGGCTAAGAAGGAGTCCCAATCCATGTTCAACTTTATAAGTTCTTCAAACACTAGTAGTTTTACCAAGGAAAAATGAAACAAATTACTCTTGAGTTGGTCAGCCTTGGCTTGGACTTTATCTGCCATTTTATCTAAACACCTATATAGGTAAAAAGATAAGTTAAAGGGACTTTTCCATGTGAAATGCACGAGGAGTCTTACATGATACTAGTAAAACCTGTCAAACCTACCCTCACAAATGAAATATATTTGAATTACCCTTAACAACTTCTCATAAGGCTCCAATATATACTCCCTAGGGACAGTGGCACCAAACTTATGCTTTCTATACTTGGGCTTGAGGAAATCATTGTAAAACATACGATCAAGGGGCATACCTTTAAACCATTTTTCTCATTGTGTTGGAATCTCTGTTGTAGCAGCATTTGTCTCCTCTGATATTTGGAAAATGACCTCAACAATTGTTGTCTGGACACCATTAAAATTCAGGGTGAACTCCTTTGTCAACTGCATGTTATACCCTTGTATTTTCTCACAAAACCTCATGCACTCGGCCTGCTCAAAAGACACTTTGAATGCAGGGTCTGAATTCACCAGAATTAGACTCTATGGTTCATACCTCTGCACGTTGCCTCTCCTGTACTTATTTTTCTCCTGAGTTGTCATAGCTTTGTGTTTTTTGCAAGATAAACTTGAGATTGATAAGGCAGAGGGGTCCAAAAACTCAGACAAACAATTTACACAACAAAACAATAGAGCTAGGGTTTTCTTAATTTAGCATTAGGAGCTTCCACTATATGAAAGGAAGGTTTTAGCATTGATTAAACATTTAAATTGGGCCCACTGGTCTTTACACAAAAAAATAAAGGAACAAGGGATGCGTAGCAAGAGCACCTGTAACAAAGTTTGCGTAGTGAAAGACTCTGCATATAGCTTGCGTAGTGAGATACGCTGCACATAATTTTCGTAGTGAGGAGACTAGTTTGCATAGCAGAGGGTTTCTTTGAATCTTGCTTGAAAAGAAGTGGCTGATAATGGGTTGAGGATACATGCAAACAAACAAAAGGTGGCAAAGATACATGCATGAGTTGATAGGAAGAGATTTGAAAGGAAAAAATACTCATTTTGGATGATAATACTTTTTAAACAACTTCAAGTAACTTGTGCAACATGTTTTCACATCGTGCATATGTTTTCTATAGTTAAGGTACAACTAACATGAATCATGATCATAACCTCCTTGCTGACTTCATGATATGTGATGATGATCATTGATGCACTTTGAAAAGACCTTCCCTCCTAGACTTACAACTCGACTTTGACATATCACTTCCCACTTTGTGAAATTATTTCAAACTAAAATGCCAAAGACATTTGCAGACCCTCTCATGTGATAGACTCATATACACCTTTAATAACTCTTTTCTTTCATGATGTGTAATGATGTGTCATGAAATTCACAAAAAACCATTTAACTTAGACTTATAACTTGACTCTCTTTTGACATGCATCTTACCTTTTATTTGATCAATGACTCAAGGACTTTGAATCATCTCATGAGAACACACACACACACACACACACACACACACACACACACACACACACACACACACACACACACACACACACACACACACACACACTATGACTCAATTAGGAATGCCTTGGTATTCCCAAGACCAAGGCATGGCTTTGTAAACTTTGAATTTTTTTCTAAATTTACCTTAAAAATAAAGATGCTAACAGTGCCCACAAATTCCAGGCTTCTTTAATGGATGTTCCGTGCCAAGAGAAGGATTGACCCAAAACAGAAGAGACATTTCACCATGTTTGTGTAGAAAAAGGACAAGCCAGAAAAATATGTAATGAAGTTAATGAAGTTTCCTCCTCTCCCTTGAACAAGGGGCACCATCCCATCTCCTCTAAACCCCTGAGTTTCATCCTATCCCAAGTAGGGAACTTTTTATTTAAAATACACCACATGAACACTCTAGCCTTGAGGGGTCATTTTGCTTTCCATATCCCCTTCCACCACCATTTAGGAACTTGTTGATGGAGAAAACACATTAGGAAATTATATCCCTATTTTGGGGACTATACCCTGAAAGGACCGAGCTTCCATAGAATTTCATCTTCCTGTTCATTTATTTTGATATGTCTTAATTTGAGTGCCCTAATATACTCATTACAAGGAAGTATGAATTGTGCTTCCAGGTTCATAGCTTGTGCATCTTTCCAGCCTTAGTTCCAGATCGAAGTTTGTTGATCATCTACAATCTGATTCAGATGAAGAAAACCTCTCTCATGAAGGTTGTTTATTAGATTCCGCGGAAGTAAGTGTTGGCCAATTTCACCCACCCAAGGATCTCTGCCTAGCCCGAGAGAGTTTCCTTTGCCTACCTTCCAATCCAAACCTTGGTTGATAACATCGAAGGATTTTACCAAGTCTTTCCACATTATGGATCCTTTTTGGTGACTTTTTTCCGGTCTTCTAATCCAATCCACCACTGAATCTGGATTGATATATTTTTGTTAAATGATTTTTGACCATAAATTGTTAGAGGCGATAAGTCTCCACCCTATTTTTGTTGCAAGAGTGGTGGAGAAGCAATGTATATTTTTTAAGCCTCAACCCCGCAACAACTTTGGCAAAGCCAGTGCATCCCATTTGATCCAAGGCATCACAAAACTCTCCTTTTGTCCTCCCCACATAAATTTGAATCAGAATTTCCTTATTTTTTCCAGCGTTCCCTTTGAAATCCAAGCCATTGATAACCAATACACTGGAATTGCCTCCAGGACTAATTTTACCAAAATTAGCCCACCGGCTCGAGATAACCACTTGGAACTCCAAGATTTTAACCTTTTCTCAAGATTTGATAATAACCAGTTCCAATCCTCTTTTGTATAAGAGTTTGGTTTTAGATGAAACCCCAGGTATTTTATTCCCTCATAAAGAGGATTTTCCATAAAAGGAAAAAGGCCTTTATAAAAGAGGACTTCTTCTGGAGCCATTAGGTGTGTAGAGAGAGTAGATTTTGAGTTGTTTATTTGCATGACTATAACTTTGCTAAAAAGATATAAAATTGTTCTCAATTGTTCAACATCACCCCTTAGGCCATTGCAAAAAATTAGTACATCATCCACAAACAACAAATGGGTTAGGGAAAGTAAATGGGTAATAGGAATACCATTAAAAGTTCTGATGCTTTTGGATTCCTTAAGAGCCCTGCTTAGACCCTAAACCACTAATAGGAAAAGAATAGGCAATAGAGGGCACCCATGACGAAGTCCTCTCTCAGCTTGGAAGAACGAGGTTAAAACTCCATTTATTAGACCAACAAAGGAGACCGAGGAGATGCAACTCATAACCCACTTTATAAAAGAGAAACAAAATTCTAGTTGCGTAAGAAGTAATCTCAAGTAAAGTCAGCTGACTCGATCATATGCCTTTGACATGTCTATTTTTAACACTGCCCCTTTTTGCTTTTGTGTCTTGATACTGTGCATGGCTTCCTGGGCGACCCCAATTGCTTCATGGATCTGTCTTCCTTTTAGAAAACCAAACTGTTCTTGAGATATTGAATTTGAGAGGATGCCTTTTATTCTTCTACTTATGAGTTTTGCAATAATTTTATAAATACAATTGCACTATGAGATGGGCCTATAGTCATCCAAGATTTCAAGGGCGTATTGCTTGGGAATTAAAGCTATGAAAGTAGCATTAAAAGGGGGATGAATAAAACCATTGATTCTATATTCTTCTATGACTTTGAGTAGGTCTGAGCTAAAGAAACGATACATACCTACAAAGAAATCAATAGACCATCCACCTGAGCCCAAACTTTATCTTTTTTAAAGATTTGAAGAACCTCTTTTAATTCTGCTTCTATTACTTCTACCATAAGTTCTTTGTTTCCTTTCTCTTCAACAAATCATAGGAACACTTGAGTCATTTGTAAGACCACATCAATGGAAACACTTCTATCAGTTGCAAAGAATGACTTGAAATGGGAAGAGCCCAACCTAGCCATGTCTTCGAAGGATGAAAGTAATTTGTCGGACTGATCTTTGATTCCCTAGATAGTATTTGACATTTTCCTACCTTTTGCATAGGATTGAAAGAATTTTGTGTTTTCATCCCCATTGTGCAGCTAGAGAGCCCGACTTTTTTGTCTCCATTCTTATTTTCTAGCTTGTAGTAGATCCCTTATATTTTTCTCCAAAGAAAGAGGTTGTCAAAACCTCTTTTGACAGAGTTGTAAAGGGATTGCAGGGCAATCTCTGTTTGGATTAATTCCTGTTCCATCTGCTGCTTTCTCCTTTTTTCCCGGGATTTTGTAGTTGTTTTTAATTCTTTTAAATTCCTTGCGAATTGTACAACTACCCTATCTGAGTGGCCGATAGGAATCCAAACTTCCTTTACTAGCTTTAGGAAGCTCTCATTTTTTAACGAGGAAGAGTTAAACTTGAAATGACTTACAAATTTTCTGGAGGCTCCCACTATTTCTAGGAAAATTGGGAAGTGGTCAGACTCCCCACCTGCACCAGTCCGTTGTCTAAAAAGGAGGGGTTCTTATAATAGAGAGATGGAAATAAAAAAGCGATCCAACCTCTTTGCAATATAATCCTCTCCCACTCTCTTATTTCTCCAAGTAGGACTTATTTTAATAGGATCAACATCAATTAAACCAGTTTCTTCTAACTTATGCACAAAAATATCTAAGAGAGAGTCTGCTTGGGACTTGTGTCCCCAAGATTCAGCCGCCCCTATTGAAAAATTTATGTCTTCACCTAAGATGAGAGCGAGATATTTTTAAACCAATTTTCCTAAGATGGCATTTTAGAACTGGGGCTGGTCAGGTGTGGGCCCATAGATGTTTAAGACTGTGAAAGATCTCCCCAAAGCTTCAACAAAAAATTTCATTCCTTGATCCCTGGTGAAACCCCATGAATTTTCAAGTTTTATAGTTTTTTGGTTCCATCCCATAACCAAACCTCTCGAGTGACCAAAAGAATTTGATCCAGAGAAATACCAACCTTTTTAAATCTTTTCCAATATTTGAACTACCAATGCCTCTTATCTTAGGGTTTCTTGAAGAAGATCAACATAAGGCTGGGAGAAATCCAACAACCTTTAGAGGGAGAGATGCTTTGAGGGGATCGCCAGACCCCTACAGTTTAAGGAGATCACTTTCATTAGGGAAAACCCTCTGGGGTAGGATTTTCTCTAAGATCCCTGGAAATGGAGAGTTGTCAGCCTGCTGCCACATCAATGGCTACATGAGATTGAAATTTTGACAAGAAATATTTTCTTCCTCTCCCTTTTTGACTAGTGACCCGAAAAGGGTTTAAACCTATACCAGATGGAAGAGGGGTTGGGCGGTTTGAGGAGGGAATCGAACAAAACCTCAAGTTGTAACTAAAAGACTCTTTGTCGGAGAGAAAAGAGGACTCTTGGATTTGTGAGGGGGGAAAAGGATCATGAGATTACTTGGAAGATATAAAGGAAAGACTGGAAAATGGGGGACTTGGGGAAAAAGGCGCCCCAGGATCCAAAGCCACTAGGAAAGAGGGAAAATTTTTCAACTTGTTCAAAACCAAGAAATTATGGGAAAAAGACTGTAAAAATTTAAAATTGACAGAGAAAGGAGAGAGAGAGGGCATGCCCAAATGTGCTTCTACACCCTTTTTGATCTGGGACTCAAGAAAAGAAGGGCTTGATTCCTCCTCAAGTCATAAGCTCTCCTCCTTTGAAGAAGGAGCAGTGTAGTCCCTTTTCTCCTCAGATTTTTTGGCTTTTACCTCTTTCCAAGCCTGATACATGGCCCACGTCCGAGGAGGAGGCGTAACCTCACCCCAACCTAGACATAAAGAAAGGTTAGACCTTTTCCCATTATTCAGTGCCTGTGAAAATCAACGCTTCATGGGGAGAAGACAATATGTTGTCCTGTGCCCATGCTTATGACATCTATGGCATTTGAAAGGAATTCCCTCATAATAAAGTGGCTGAATGAAAATTTTTCCCTCCTGCGAGAGCTCAAGGGTATTGGATAAACCCTTTTTGATATTGAGGGAAACTAGGATCTGAGCCACAAACATTTTTCCCGAAGTAGAGAAAGACATATCTGCCTTCATGAAGGTGCCAAGAGTATTTCCAATTTTCTCAAAACATTTCCAACTCCAGCATTTCGACGACAACCTAGGAAGCCGCAACCAAATAGGAATTTCATCGATCCTCTCCCAATATGCATCAAAGAAAGGGGTCCATATTTTCAGTAGAAGGGGAGTCAAGTCCATACACCATGGTTCCCTGAGAATCCTGTTCACATCAGAGGTTGAATGGAATTTGAACATAAACCAACCTTTTTATAGAGAATGAGATGATGGCAATTTATTCCCCAAATCCTTCCACGAAAAGTAGACCCATTATGTGAGCGTTTCATGGCTGAAATTCCTCCCATTTGTGCGTCCAACCACAACTTTCTCGAAAAGAGCTGGAACCTCTAGTAACATGGCACCGTCTCTCAAGGTGAAAGAGAGTGGGTGAGGGACTAAAGAAATACCTAGATGCACCTTCTTCTGCTTCGGGGCCGAGGGTTCTACAGTTACAAAATCTGGCTCAAGACTACTAGTGTTAGAAATTCTTGCTTGGTAGGGAGGAGGGGAGTAAGGGGGGAGGTCCTGACCAGAGGAGCAAGGGGAGGAAGGAAGGGTCAAAAATTCATTTAGATCCTAAGTGGAGGGAAAGTACGGCTCCATAAAGGAAAAAGAGAAAAATAACTGGTTCTGTCCAGGAAGAGGGCTTACCAAACTGGGCAGAGAGATAAAAGCCCCAAGATTTTTCGGCTGATCAGGAAAATGAAAGTGCCCTAGATTCTGAAATGCCCAGTTCTCATCAAGCCTTAAAATAGAAGGATGAAAAGGACCTTGGTTGGACGAAGAGGTAACTGAACTCTACAATTCCGATGAAACCTCTAGAGGAGAAGGGAAGAAATTCTCCCAAAGCATAGGTTCGACATTCGAAGCAGCTGGAGCACCGCCCGCATAAAACATATGGAGATATTGGGTAGACTTTTGAGCTGGGGTCAGCAAAAAAAAATCCTTCATAATTCTGACAGGAGGCGACAAAACCGTCAGGTCAGTTTCAAAGAAAGTTCCATCTGGAAGATTCTATATAAGATGTCCATATGTAAGGTCATAACCATAACCTACCAGCTCGTCCATGTCTACTAACCTCCAGAGTTCCCAGAGAAAAATGCATGGCGGTATAGGCCTAACTTAGGAGTAAGAGGGAACTGCGGACCTGAGGAATAAAAAACTAAACTGCTTGTGGCTAGGGTTTCTGTAGAGTGACTCCATCAATCTCTATACATCCGTCACCCCGACCAACAACATCGCCATCATTCACATGCCAAAAATAACATATTTGCATAACTTCTGCTGTTACAAGCATGGATTTAAGTGTCATCATAAGTCTTAGCTCCCAGCATGCCTCGACATCATTCCAGTGATATCCTAGAACATGTTGAGGGACAACAATTCCCACCCCCAAAAAGAATCATTAATACCGTATTATTATATAACTAATTTAAATATAACAAAAAATGCTTTTTGAACTTTTTCACCGGAATCCAATGAAACAAATCTTTGCGAAATCACCATTTTATGTTGTTTAAATTGCATTTTTGAATGCATACATGGATTCATCACAGTTAAAAACCCTCAAGGCACTTGAATTATACAAACTCAATCACTCAAATTTTGAGTTCCAACAATTTTTCACTGGATTTCAGTAAAAATA
>JZKD02S1679049.1:105577-133990 GCA_000966675.3 Picea glauca
AAAGGGAATTGACTATGGAGGAGGCTGCAATGATATGGGGCTGCCGAATTGAATGGATCGATGAGTACGATGCAACCATGGGTGATGAAAGTACGTTGTGAGGTGGCGGACCTAAAATTTAAGAGCTCATTCCACTCATCTTTGAGGTACGTTGTGAGGTGGCGGACCTGAAATTTAACATTGAACAGATGAACTGACGTATCTCTTGGATCATGGATCTGCTTGTGAGCACGACTCTCCAACATTCAGTCTTTGGTATGTCTGCCTAGGATGCTACTCTATTGCATGTTCCTATTCATTTTCTGATAGGCAACTTGACCTTTTCTTAGACTGATCAGGGTCCTCCTAATGTCTAATAGCGGTTTAGTTCATGAAACTATTTTGGCTTCAAATTTATTGTTCTAGGATAGTTTTTTTAAGGACATATAAAATAGTAGCGCTTGCACTCCTCTTGTTTTAATGATGTATTATTTTTTTGACCCTTTGGGGAAATCACAAGTCTAAGCCAAGCCTGGTCTGGGTTAGTTTCCTCTCATGACACAAGCATCAACAAACTATAAGTTTGTATGTAAAACTTCTTAGCAGGTAATACAATATTTTCTTACTTACTATATATGTAACAAAATCATAAATATAATAATAATAATAATAATAATATAATATAACTATTATAAAACAAAAAATTGTATATAATATATAATAACAAAATCACAAACATAATATTATTATATAATTAATTATTAATATGATTTATTATTAATATTCATGAAAAAGAAATTAATTAACTATGAGAATCCACCTCACATTTGGTTTCCTATTTTTTAGGGAAGGTGGAGGATCTCATGGATGGTTGAAATATTTCCTCCTTAAAATTCTTGAGAGATATTTCCTCCCTAAAATCCTTAAGAGATATTTTCTCCCTAAATATCTTAGAGATCCCATTTTAGTGGATCTGATGAGTGATCCTCTCCATGGTGGTTAAGCCTCCACATCCTATATAATGAGGGATTTTCATGAAGAAGGGTGTGGAGATTTGAGGTATCAAAACTATGGTCTTGGGAGAAAGCTTTAGGATATTGAACCTATGATTTTGGGAGCTTTGTACAAGAGCTGGATGAGGAGGACTTGGGGAAGATGCTGCAACTACATCTACAATCTATAAGTATTTCTTTAAGAGTTCTCATTAATATATTGCTTGGCCTATTTCCTTCTAACCTATGTCTCTTTACATATGTTTGTCTTATAGATGGATTTTATTGGACTAATCTTATAGAGTAGAGTAGGAGTTCTTTGTCTTGTTGTCCATTGCCTTGTAGGTGTCAAACATTGCTAAGGAGCTCGGAGATCAAGCTCAAGTTGGAGCAGCGAGGACAAACATCAGAATAAGGTGCATCACACATTCTTCCTTCTCCTTCTATTTCTGATTAGTTAGTTAGATTCAAAGGAATTTTAGTGTCCATTTTCACTTTTCTGTCTTGGTATAGGGGTCTTGAGTCCAAGGGGATATTCACCCGTCTGTAGGGGGATTTTCCCATAACAGAAATTGGCGACTCCACTGGGGAAGGAAATTGAATTCTATTTCTTTGGATCGTCCCTACCTTTTCCCCATATTTTAGATCATTTTCACTGTTTGTTCTTGATCTATTTCCTTTCTCCACTCTTCACTGGCAATTTCACAAAATTCTGAAAATTCTGGGTGAGTTTTTCTGAGTTTTTTGGTTCTATTTTGAGTTTTTGGGAAGGGTAGCGCTCCCCTATAGTGCATCACAAAGCACTGATATGTAATAAGCGCTCCTCTTCAGTGTATTAGAGAGCACTATAGCACTTTGTGCCCTTGAGTTAGGGAGCATTGATCTCCTATTTTGGTGTTTTATGCCCTTTTCTGCTCAGTTTTTTCAGTCTGTCTTGCGAAGATCTTTTCCCAGAGTTTGTACATTGGTTTGTGGATTTGTTTGGGTTGAATATTTGATACTTATCACTCTTTTTTGTCTTGATTTGATCTTTCACCTTTTCAAATTGTGATATTTCTCTTTCTTACTGCTTGTTTTTTCAGGACAATTTGAGTGATTTCTCTTTCTCCTTATCAGTTTTTGGATTATTCTATGAACTTTCTTGTATTCCTTGAATGCTTGTTGATTGTCGAATCCTTGAATGAGTTCTTGTTTGAACATGTTATCTCCTACTTGTTTTCTTTCAATTCTCATTGCTTTGAGTGCATGCTTTGTTTGAAGCCCTTTTTGCTTCATGTCTTTTGCATATGCATCTGACTCTTTCTCTTGATTGAAAGTAAAGGAGTGTTAAAGGATTTGAATTTGATGTATTTATGTATTAGAATCAAACAAAAGAAGATAGTTGCATTCGTTTTGTTGGGTAGTGTAGATAATTAGGTTGCATTTGGGAATTGGGTGTTTTTGTTGAAGAAAATTGAACCTCTTCTCCATCCTATATGTAGGATTCATGGAAGAAAGATATTTTCATCTCATTTTTCTACATTATTTTGGAGTCGAGTCTACAACATCATCAGTTTCACTCTCAGTCACATTTAAGTAAAGAACTGCCACTAAAATAAACACTAATTAAAAATCGATCTAGAAACTTTTTCTTTTTAGATTCTTCCACCAACAATAGACTAGGATTAACACTTTGGATTAGGTGTTACAACAAGATTTGCCTCACCCTATGCAATCTTACACAGAGGACCTTTTACCATTTCCCTATGTAGACTTTTCATCCCTTTTTGCAAATCCCAGAGCTAAAAATACATTTTTTCCACATATACGCACCTTGCCTACTATACAACATGCGAATACGTAGGTTGCACCACTACAACCCGCATACATCGGGAAATGTTCCCAGAAATGAAAAATAGTGTCAGGTTTCCATTTCATGACATGAGATCAATGATCCTTGGCCTTCCATATACTGGAAACGTTCCGACTCGGCCCTTCAGTTCCAGTTAAGGGCTATAAATGGACCGGTTCCAATCTATGGAAAAGAGGAGAAATAATTCAACTTTGAGAGCAAAGTTACTCTAGAGGAATTATTCACTTCACATTGAGTCTGCATCCCTTTGTCCTTTAAGTCTGAACATAGTGTTCAACCCCCAAGCTCTTCCCTTATTGATTGAGAACTTCATTGTCTCTCTTTAATGAGCTTGCCTTTGGTGGAGGATTGAAGTCGTGGAGGCCCAGCTGGAAGGAACTCAGTTTCTCGGTTCCGAACTGTGCCGACACAAAAGTCTGTAACTTATTCACTTCTGCTGATCATTTATTGATAGAAATACTCTTTTCCCATCCAATTGATATCTTGCAAATATTTGAATTATTATTCCATGCACGTATTTATTATGTATATTAATGGATTATGTTATTGAATGTGCTAACATCATATATTATCACCATATGCTTGCTTTGCTTGGTTGTTGAGGACTAGTTGCAGGTATATTGCTTTGGGTCAAGTGCTCAATGATGGACTTCATCGAACGTCTGTTCGAGGCAGGCCCTTTATCTTGTCTTGCTAGCATATTTGTTTATATAACATACTTGAGAATAGAGTTGATTTCTGCAGTGATTTCCATCTGTTGTGGTTTACCC
Source organism: Picea glauca (assembly GCA_000966675.3). Lineage (NCBI taxonomy): Eukaryota > Viridiplantae > Streptophyta > Pinopsida > Pinales > Pinaceae > Picea > Picea glauca. The sequence continues at coordinate 109,171 of JZKD02S1679049.1, forward strand.
CTAGCCATAGAGATATTTTCCTCGTAACTGAATTGGCAACCATATTGGGGATTGAATCTTCTTTCTTGGGGTTTGGAGTTTTTTTCTCCTTAGATTGCTGGCGTTCATATTGCGTTTCCTGTCATATCATTGCTTGACATCCTCTGTTCACTCTGGGTCTGAGTCTTTCATCCTTCTCCTTTTCCTAGTTGTGGTTTTGAAACATATACGTGGGTTTTGCTTGACATACGCGTATATATGCCTATTGTCCTTCTGCAAGCTGTGTATATACACATTTTTTCCTTGAACAATCTCTTACATCAATCTCTTTTTCTTGTTTACTGGGTTTGGTGGTTGCTGGGTAGGTTTTGATGATTGTTGAGTCTTCTTAGGTCTCTGTAGTGACTATTAAGTGTCTGTCGGATGACATGAAACCTGTCTTTGGTTGAATTTTTGGGCAGAGTATTTCTCATTATCTTTTCATTTTGATTGTCCTTATACATTGGGCTGGGTGTTGTGCTCCTTGGTATCCTACTTGAGTTGTCTCTTTCTATACATAGTAGAGTCTTTTTATATCAAGCCGCTATTCAGTACATGCATTTTCATTTTTCTTATATTGAAAATACAAAAATATTAGGCATTTTGCATTACTTGGAATTTTGATCTTTTGAGTCTTTGTCATTTATCTTAGTGCATGTAAGAAAATATTGCATTTTTTATTTAGAATTGCAGAGTTGAAATTGAAAATTGCATTGTTTTAAGAAACATATCATTCATTGAAAATTGAAGTTAGGACTTTGCATTGTATTCATATTTACTTTACTTTCTGAGTCATAACATCACTAGTTTCACCATCATACCTTTTGAGTAACCATGACCATTAAAATTAATGCTATAATTTAAAATTGATTAGTAATGATTTTATTTTCTAGGGTGCAAAAACTAGCTTAGGATTTAGTGCCTTGGAATAGGATTTTGTGAGTAAATTTCTCCAAGGATATTAAATAAACATATGTGCCTGACTAAGGGAGTGGAGAAATCCATTGTATAATCGGTAATATCAGGAGGCTTCACTCACACTGAAGTTAATCATGAGGTCACACAAGGTTGGTTTAAGGGATATCCCCCCGATACCTTCTTAGCATCAGAGATATTTCTGGGGATCTATTCGTATCTAGGGATCTTGTTAGTGCCCTTACCTCCGTGAGAGGCAGTGATTTCAAGGTTTTGGGATTTGTTACCCTGCCCATATGGTGGACCTGACTTACGACTGCTCACCTGTGCATCGATTATACAGTGGTTTCTTAGTTGCTTGACTTAGGTGCCACATAGGTTACTTGCAAGGGTTATTCTGCAGGTACCCTAGGTCATATAAGGGTTGGAAAACACATAACCTTTATGGAGGATTACCTCTCCGAGGGGATATGACTGACTGGTTGTTAAGCCCACAAGGGCCCTTATAATTGATTATTTTACCTACGATCTTTAGCAAGGAGTCTTAGGCCCCTCTTGGGTGAGATATACCTTCTTTAGGGAGGGAGGCCCCTTTCAACCACTTTATCCTGTTTGTGTGCATATTGGCCATTTGATTATTTTTGGTGTGCTCTTTGATTGCTAGTTGGCCTTAGGATTTATTTTTGTATATTAAGTCTTAATTCATCATGGAGTCGAACCAACCTCCTCGTTGGTCCCACTGCTTGTTACAATTACCATCATATTTCGAGTCTTTGCCTTCTAAAAGGCGTAGAGTTATTAGACGTGGTACACACACCTCCACTATTCAGAGTTGTTATTATACAAGGATGAGTGTTGGACCGAGTCATCAAAATAATGGGAGCCCTTCGACTCCCACACCTACTATATTTAATGGCGCCCCTTTGACTCCTGCAACCACAATGGTTGTAGTGTCGGAGGTACCTATCAGCACTACTGTCTGTCCTATAATGAAATATCAATATATTGCCACGAACCCATTTGGGTCTCTTGGTCACTCACCGGGCTATAATGTTCAGTCCATCCCTATGGCCTCTAGTCCTTTTTCCTATGGTATGCCGAATTTTACTTCACAGTTTTCAAACTCCACCCTAGCTGCTGTCCCTAATGCTAGCATTGGAATTGGGGGCACAACTCCTCGTTATACTCCATTCTCATTTGGTGGTTCTCAAATCCCTCAAACGATTACTACTATGGGAGGCATTCCCTCTTTTAACCTCAGGTCTAATCCTCTTGCTTCTGGATGGAGAAACAAACCCGACAGACAAGCTTCTGATCAATTTCTATCCTATACCCTCACCTCCTCAGTGATGATTCTGACCAACATGTTTGGCATGACAAATCCACCTCTATCCTTCATATTCAAACCCAAAGGAGGTCAGTTTCACACCTTGGGAAACCCCCAACCCAGAGCCACTCCGACTGGGGGAAATTTTTATAACCCCCATCAAAACATTAATACTGGAATGATGCCCAACCCACCTCTTATGAATTAGCCTCAAGGAGGGTCTTATAATCCCAGAAAAGTCCATGGTGATTACCAAAACTCTGGATGGGCTGTAGTTCCCCAAACACAATCTTTCCAGGGAGCTTGGGGCCAAATGCCGCAACCCCTTCTCCCTTTTCTAGCCACGCTTAACTTGCCAGACTTGTCTAAGTTGATGAACGACCCTGTGTGTCATGATCCTACATGGATCCCCTTCCCCACCAAGCTTCCTTTGGATATTCTAAAATTTTAGGGTAAGAATGGAGAGGATCCTGATGATCACGTTACCACCTTTCACCTATGGTGCTCTTCAAATTACCTTAATGACGATTCCATTCGGTTAAGATTATTTCAACACACCCTCATTGGGGTTGCTGTGAAATGGTATATCGAGCTACCTAGGGGGGCATACAAAACCTTTAGTCATATGGTGCTAGTCTTCCTTAGCCACTTTCAATTGTCGGTTCATTACGATGCTGGCCTATAACTTATGTCGACTTTACGCCATGACACAACCACTCATATATTGGATCACATCCAGGAGTGGCGTAGATGAAATAGGTTGATTAAGACCTACATACCCCCAAACTTTACTTTAGAGTGGTTCCTTAAATATTTGTAGCCCCCTATCTCGAAGGATGTTGCTACATCCAGGGTTACGTATGAGGAAGAAGCAATATTCAAAGCCGAGCAGTTAGATCTTATATACGCTCAGTTTGGGATGTTATACCAAATTCTTTTGGACACACCGAGGTCAAACTATGACCCTAGACAAAAGACTAAACCTCATGTCAATGGCATTGTAGGTTCCACCAATGTGAAATCTGCAGACTCAGTGACAAGCCATTCAAAAGCGTTGTCTCTAAACCAGTCTGCAGGAGGGTCAGCTTCATCTGTGTCTTCCAATCCCACTTAGTCGACATATGTACATTCGGTGCAATTGTCGACAGACCCAAATGGTAACCAACAACCAGGCAGGAATAAGAAGAAAGGACATAATAATAATCGTAAGGGTGGGAAGAACAATAATAAACCCATGGACAATGGTAATAATGAGAAGACAAATAATAATGCTAGAGAGGGAAAGAAAGAAAGGCGTAAGGTGAAATTTCCCTGTAAGCTTTGTACAGATGATCATCTTACTCATTTATGCCCCAAACTTGCAGAAGCTGTGAGGCTCTTAGCTCTACCACCCACTGTGCTGACGAATCCTTTCCCACATAACCAACACATGTCCTTGAGCTCCTCAAATGACGAAAATGTGGCTGGTGGGAGTCAAAACCCACCATCACAAGACGATGACCGTTTGTGTATCAATATGGTCAATTCTCAGGTTAATGTAGCCACCCGATATCGCGATTACAGTTCCTCACAGATTGTACTTGGTTTATAATCTCCTCCTCCTCCTTTAGAGATGACTTTACAGATCGAAAAACTAGAGCCACCGCCTCGTATTTTGAAAAGAGCACTCAAGCGCTCTACCCACAATCCAAATGCTAGAGCCACCCAAAATTACTCTATTGTTGAGGACCTGGGTCAAACCCCTTGTGTGATGTCAGCTCTGGAGGTAATCTAGATGTGTACTTCACAGAGGAATGCCTTGCTATCTATGTTAGGATCTCTAGACCCCAGTGGCTCGAAAGTTATCAAGTTTGACGTCATAGATGTGAAGCCTCGGTTTCCTTACCATGTGGCATTCAAACTCCATGTGGGATAATCAAAGTATACCATCAAACATGAGGTTGTTGATGAAGGCGCTGCTACATGTGTGATGTCCCTGATCTATTGGAAAACTCTCGTCTCTCCGAATCTTTCTCAATTGTCGACCATGTTGACTGCTTTTGACGGTCGTTCCTTCTGCCCTCATGGTATTCTTCCTGCCTTTCCGATCCAGTTAGGTGGGAAGAAAATAGAGATGAATGTCGAGGTAGTTTATGCGCCTCTCAATTATAACTTGCTACTAGGATGCAATTGGATTTATGCTATGATTGTCATCATATCGTCCATCTTCTGTACTCTTTGTTTTCCTCATGATGGGAAGATCATGACGATCGACCAGTTATCCTTTGCGTATGCTAGCCTTGTTGGAATTACTTCCCACACACCTAGAATTTATTTTTCCTAAGGTTTTTCGTTGTTTATTAGTCATAATTATTCATTATCCAGTCTCCTATAATTTAGGGGAGAATATTCCACCCGAAGAATATTCTCTTTCAGTTGACACTTCAGTTTGACTAGTTGAGTTGAGTTTAGATGCTGCATTGGTTTTGTTACCATGCAACATTTGGATCATCACCATGATAATTCGAACTTGCCTTTGTATCATCACCAGAGTGGTGCATTAGCCTTGATTCCTTGAGTTAACTCCTCACTACTCTCTGTTCAATCTGTTAACTAAAGACTAGTTGACTAGTTAACTCAACTAGGTGGCAGTTCACTCCCGTAACTGCTTGAGAGACTATACTAGGTGGAAGTTCACTCCCGTAACTGTTGGCGTGTGTCCATATCACTCTATACCACCACTATGGTGCATTGGTTATCCTCCATTCGAACTCATTGAGTTATATAGAGTATATCATGTGTAAATTATTCATTATTCACAATGGTTAATCATAATTCTTTCATTCTTTCTCTCCTTCTTCTTCTTTCTCCTATTCTCTCTGCAAATGTGTGTATCATTGTTTAGCTAGATCTATTATGTGCAGGTTCAAAACATTTACATGGTATCAGAGCCGATAGACTGCTAAGCAAAAGCTACACCAAAATTTATTGCAGGTACAAAAGATTGAAGACAACAGAAAGATGGAATTCCAAAAAGAATTCATTCTTACACCTTACAACTATTTTGCATGGAAGGAAAAAATATCCATACATATATGAACCAGAGGGTTGTACATGTTAACCTTGAATACATATACAGAACCGACATCAACCATAGAAAAATCCAAGTATTTAAATCACATGGATGAGGCATTCAGAACAATTTGTAGTCTTATTTCTCCCGATCTCCTTTTTCATATATCTTCCTGTAAGACTTCCAATGAAGATTGAAACACCTTGGAAGGGCTCTTTGGAAAACATGATTAGATGAGGGGACACATGCTGGAGGTGGAGCTGTTCACATTGGATCTAAAAAGATTTGAAAATATCCAAGTTTTCTTTACAAAATTAAAGGATTTACTGTCGTAACTCAAAGCTTGCAGGGTTGATAAATTGAAGGAGGAGAAACAAATGGTTCTCACCATTATCTCCAAGCTTGGTCCTGAATTCTCTGTATTCATATCTACATTCTATACTATCAGATTCACCTCTGGAGCCACCTTTAAGATGCATTCTCTTGAGGACTTTATCAAATCTTTGACATAAGAGAAAACTAAGTCATTAACATGGGCACAATCAAAGGCCCAAGGGTGCATGCAATCACTGTGCATGATGGCAGCCATAAATATCAGAAATCTAAAGATAAAGATAAACGAAAATCTCATGCACATATGAAGAAGGAAGGGTACACAAAACCCTTCACCGATGCATGAAAAAACAAATAGATCTGATGTCTCAAATACTTCAACAAAACAACCTTGGAGATCACATCCCCGAGGGTGCAAAGAAGAAGAAGCCAGAAGATCCAAATTCCAAGAAAGGAAATTCTAGCCATTCCCTCATTGCCATCAACTCCTCTCCCGATGCTTGGATTATTGATTCAGGAGCATCACAACACATGGCTGAATCAAAAACAATATATTCTTCATTGGATGCATGCAAAGGTCCTCCTATTCCGATGGGGGACAACTCTTTTGTCGAAGTCACCGACAAAGGAAGGATTGAACTCACCAATGGAAGCTTCGAGAATGTGTTGCATGTTCCCAAGATTTCTGTCAACCTTCTCTCCATGTATCAAATGATGAATTCCAACACTAGAAAGAAATTCATATTTACACCAAACTCCATGGAAATCTAGGACATGCAAACCAACTCCAGGGTTGCTACCGGTGAGGTAAATCATCAGTCTAGATTGTATACATTTTCCGAATTCATTGAACCTGATTTTTCTTTACTGCTTACTCATGTTGAAGAAGTAGTAGGATATGGCACAAAAGGTTTGGAAATTTGATTTTCAGATACATGAAACAAATTAGAAAGCACATATTAGTTTATGGTTTACCAGACATCCATTTCTCCAAGGGAGTATGTGAGGGATGTGTTCTCAGGAAACACCCTCAAGAGAAATTCGACAAAGGAAATTCTCAGAGAGCCTCCATACCTTTAGATCTGATCCACAATGACCTTATGGGTCCTTTTCCACATCCATCCATCAACAAAGCGAGGTTTGTTCTCATTTTTTTTGATGACTTATCACGTTTTACATGGATCTACTTTCTCAGGCAAAAATCCGAGGTCTATCAACACCTCAAATATTTCAAAGCCCTGGTTGAGACATAGTCCGGAAAGAAGATCAAATTCCTCTGAATTGATAATGAGGGAGAGTATGTAAATCATGAGATCCATAATATTTTCCATGAGGCGGGGATCCAGTTGCAGCACATAGTTCCCTATACTCTGCAACAAAACAAAGTTGCTGAGCGAAAAAACAGATCTCTAAAAGAGATGGCATCTTGCATGCTGCATGCAAAGTCACTACCACAGATACTATGGGACGAAGCACTTAATTGTGAAACATACATCCAAAATAGATCTCCTAATAGATATGTCAAGGATAAGACCCCCTACAAGGCTTGGAGCGGCCTCAAACCGGAAGTGACCCACTTTCGCATTTTTGGTTCACGTGCATGGGCCTGGATTCCCTCTGAAAAGAGGAAGGCACTTGATCCACAGAGCACTGAGTGCATTTTTTTTGGATACCTCGACAGTGTGAAGGGATATAGGCTTATTGATCTTTCCTTAGACCGACTCATCATTGAGCATAGTGTCCAATTCGAGGAAAGTGTATCGCATGTACCTCAGTAGCCGCATGCAGACACCTTCACTCTTCCACCTGTCCGAGATGATGAGCATGCACATGCCAAATATTCTTTAGAAGAGAGTTCTAATTCAGAGGAATTAGATGATTCAGATTCAAAGTCAATACATTCATATGCAAATCGAGAGCATCCACATGCAGTTGCAGAGCCAGAGAAGAAGCCCAAGTGGGCATAGACTACTCTTCAGGTTGCAGAGGATCTCGTTGGTGATCCAACCAATACTAGGAGGACTCGATCTAATTTCGGTGAGCCTCCTGTTGCACTCAATTCCATTGAGCCATTTCCCTCTAGGCATCTTTTCTTGGTTCAGTCTTCAGATCCACAGTCTTATGGCGAGGCTGCTGGAAATACCTTTTGGGAAGCTGCCATGCAGGAGGAGTACAAATCCCTCCTCGAGAACCAGACTTGGGATTTGGTTCCCCTTCCTTTTGGGAGGAAACTTGTTAGATGCAGATGGGTCTAAAAGAACAAGAGTGCAACAGATGGACAGATTAGTAGATACAAATACATGCTTGTTGCCAAAGGCTTTCAACAGGTTCATGGCATTGACTATGATGAGACCTTTGCTCCAGTAGTGAAGATGGATTCCATACGATTGGCACTTGCCATTGCGACAAACAAAGGATGGTAATTCCATAATATGGATGTGAAGAATGCATTTCTTCATGGTGATCTGTCCGAGGAGATATACATGGATCAACCCTAGGGGTTTATGCAGGACTCATCTTTGGTTTGTCGACTGAAGAAGTCACTTTATGGCCTCAAGCAGGCTCCGAGGGCATGGTGTGCCAAGATGGATTCCTACCTGTTGTCACAAAACTTTGTACATTGTAAATCAGACCTAAATGTCTACATGCTCACGACGACTGATTCACTTCTACTTTTAGTTTTGTATGTTGATGATTTTCTGATCACCGGGTGCTCGACTTCAACGATTTCTGCAGTCAAGAGGATTCTACATGACAGGTTTTTGATGACAGACATGGGTCTGCTACACTTCTTCCTTAGACTCGAGATTAGTCAGGATGCATTGGGCATCAAACTGTCTCAGGCCAAGTATGCACGAGATCTCCTTGAGAGATTTCACATGACAGACTGCAAGTTTCCTTTGACTCCTTTCCTATCAAGAGTCAAACTTGAGGATGGCGGGGAGACTCCACTGATTGATAGCACACTATACAAACAACTAGTGGGGAGCTTGTTGTATCTCACACACTCTATACCAGACCTCTCATATGCAGTTGGCATAGTTTCCAGGTTCATGCATGAACCACATGAGCTACATTGGAAATCTGCAAAGCGTATCCTTCGATACGTATAGGGCACCATCACCTTTGGGATTCATTATGCACCAGTCTATACATTATATCTCATCGGGTTTACTAATTCCGACTGGGCTGGCGATAACATTGATCGCAAGTCCACATTTGGTTACTCACTCAGTCTTGGTTCTGGGCCTATCTGTTGGTCGAGAAAGAAGCAAGCTGCCATTTCTCTATCTTCAGCCGAGGCAGAGTACATAAAGGTAGTTAACATAACCATTAAGGCTATGTGGCTACAACATTTTCTCACTAAGTTGGGCATTCAGTTTCATCGACCGATCGTCATCTGGTGTGACAACCAGAGCATTCTAAAGTTCTGCAAAGATCCAGTTCAGAGGTAGCGGACGAAGCACATCGATATCCACATGCACTACATCCGAGACTTATTACACACAGGCATCATCGACCTACAGTTCTATCCTTCAACAGAACATACATTAGATATCTTCACCAAGACCTTCACTGAGTAGAAGTTTCATTCTGTAGAATTCCTGCAGAAACCCCGATAGATCTAGAATTCTAGTTAAATTGAACACATACAATTTGCTAATATTCAAGAGATGAGAGAAATTTTTTGCTCCATAAATCAAAGAATTATATTAATAAAAAATGAATATATATGAGCAACCATCCTCAAAAAGAAGAGAGGAGGTGAATATATAGAATTTCCAACATAGAAATTCTAGTCAAAAAAAGCTAGAAAAAGCTAAAATAGGTGTCATAAGCTAAGGGAGACCACATAGTTCGACCTAGACCACTAAAGAAACATGTCACACACTCATCAATGCCCACAAGATTCAATTTATGTGCATTATCTCACTTAAGATCACTTAACTGACAAGAGAAGCAATTCCAACTCACTTAACTAACTCGAAATAGTAGTTACTAATAATAGTAACGACAAAAATCATTAATTAAGGAATAAATCTCTCACTCAAAGAGGAGGTGCGCATTCCCCAATAATGGATGATTTTTTTCATGGGGGAGTTGGAATAAATCAAGAATAAATCAAGAAAATCAAGAAAATCAAGAACCGAGAGTTGAGTCTTGATCTAAAAATAGCAGTTTTCCCTAAAATCTAGGGATGAGGCGCCCTTCTTCTCTATGTGGCCAAATTAGGTGAAATAAAGTGTGATGGAATGTATTAACCAAGATCTAGGAGTCTAAGCTAACTGTAATGACAAAAAATTTGAGTCTCGACAACTTGGCCATTTTAGGTACTCATTACATAAAAGAACTCCTCATGAAAAGAGGAAAGAGGGAAAACCTCGTGGGAACCCCCCCCCAACAAGAGGAAAAAAATGCTGAGTGGCCAAAAGTGACCTACTCAACTGTCTCCACCATTCCAAGCATGGCTCTTAGTTATGAAAATTTCTTTTCAGTGAAGGACTTGGTGAAGATGTCTACAACCTGCTACTCTATGGGGAATTACTGCAGTGAAATGACTCTGTTACGGATCATCTCGCAGATGTAATGCATGTGAATATCAATGTGCTTGGTCCTCTACCTCTGAACTGGATCAATCGATATTTGAATGGACCCCTTATTGTCACAAAATATGACAGTCGAAAGTGGATACTCGGAGAGAAGCCCCTGCAACCAAACAACGTGTGTAGCTACATTCACTGCACCTCTATACTCTGCCTCTTCTGTAGATAAAGCAATCATGGATTTCTTCTTGCTAGACCAACAGAATGGCCCTGAACCAAAGCTAAAAACATAACCATAGGTGGACTTGCAGTCTGTACCATCGCCAGCCCAATCAGAATCTGTGTACCCAATCAATGAAATTGGGCAATCTACAATATAAAAGATACCAAAACTGGGAGTACCTTTCACATATCTAAGGATTCTCTTTGTAACTTTCTAGTGAAGCTCATGAGGCTCCTGCATATATCTGGAACAAACTCCTACTGCAAAAGAGATATCAGGTCGGGTGTGAGTAAGATACAACAAACTCCCAATCAACTGCCGATATAGTGTACTGTCCACCAAAGGTGTAGTACCCACATCCTCAAATCTGACCCCTGAAAGAAAGGGAGATGCTGTTGGCATGCATTCTGTCATATGAAAGTGGACAATTAGATCCGATGCATACTTAGACTATGCCATCTTGATCCTTGAAGTAGACTGAGAAACTTCAAGACCAAGAAAGTAGCGAAACAGTCCCAAATCTATCATGGAAAATCGATCGTGCAATGCTGATTTTGCCGAATCAATAGCTGAAGTAAGGTTCCTTGTCATCAGTAAGTCATATACATAAAGTGATATCAGAAAAAGGGAATCATAATGTTGCATAAAATAAACATTCGGATCAGATTTGCATCGAATGAATCCAATGGAAAGAAGGAAAGAATCCATCTTTGCATACCAGGCTCTGGGAACCTGTTTTATGCCATACAAAGATTTCTTTAATCTGCAAACGAGGGAAGAGTTATAAATGTATCCCTATAGCTGCTCCATATAGATATCCTCCTTGAGATCTCCATGAATAAATGCACTTTTCACATCCATGTGGTGAACTTCCCATCTGCGAGAAGCGACAATGGCCAAAACTAGTCGAATGGAGTCCATTTTTGCAACAGGTGCAAATGTCTCTGTGTAGTCTATGCCATGTACCTGTGAGTATCCTTTTGTGACAAGTTGATATTTGTACTTTCTGATCTCACCATCTACAGAAATATTTGTTCGATATATCCATCGGCATCGAACAAGCTTTCTTCCTTTCAGAAGTGGAACCACGTCCCATGTGTTGTTGTCCATAAGAGAAGAGTACTCTTCATCCATGGCAGCCTCCCAAAGTGGCTTTCCAACAACCTCAGAGTGTGAATGTGGATATGAACCAAGTGTCATATAACAATGTATGGGAAACAAAGGTTTTGTGGCAGCCAGGGCTTGAGGAACCCCAAAAAACTGTGATCTAGTCCTTCTTGTATATGTAGGATCACCGACTAGTTCACCCGCATCTTGCAGGGTTTTCTCTGCCCAAGTTGGAAACTGAGTTGGAGCAGCCATGACTTGCTCCTCATACTCTATATCAGACCCAAAATTCTACTCTGATGGATTCTCTGAAGTGCTCGAAGAATTTTCTGACTCCTCTTCATCAGTGACAACAAGCAGTTCCTCAGCAGAGTCTTCTGAAAAATCATGCAATGATTCTTCTTCAAACTTCACACTTCGAGCTAGAATGGAATTTTCAGTGTGAGAGTCCAAAAATATATATCCTTTGAAACCTTCAGGATATCCAACAAATATGCATTCAACACTTTGAGGCTCCAAATCCTTCCTCTTATCTGTCGGAATGTGAGCCCATGCTCGTGAACCAAAAATGTGAAAGTGCGACACTTTCAGTTTCTTACCGGTCCAACATTCAAAAGGAGTGGTGCGTTTGAGTGATTTGTGAGGAACTTAGTTATAAATGTATGCTGCACAATTAATATATTCAGCCCATATCTTGGGAGCTAATGATTTCAAATGTAGCATACAATTGGCCATCTCTTTTAAGGACCAATTTTTCCTCTCCGCAGTGGTGTATATGGCACTATGTGTTGTAGTTGTATACCTGCATCAATACAAAGTTGATGCACATATTTGTTGAAATAATCCCCCCCATTATCAGTACAGAGTATCTTAATCTTACACCCAGACTCATTCTCAACAAGTGCTTTAAATTCTCTAAGGCATTCAAATACTTCCGATTTTAATTTCAAAAAAAATACCCAAGTAAAGCGAGAGAAATCATCTATGAAGGTGAGTACATATCGAGCCTTACTGATTGAAGGATATGGGAATGGGCCCATGATGTCACTGTGAATCATCCCAAGAGGTGAAGAAGCTATTTGTGCCTTCCCTTTGTCAAACTTTTTCTTTGGATGCTTGCCAAGAATGCATCCTTGACATAGACCGCTTGTGAATTTAATAGCTGTCAATCCTTCTACCATGTTTTCCTTGTTGAGTTGATGCAAGTACTTATAGTTTAGATGGCCAAATATTTCATGCCATAACCTGATGATATAATTAGATTGTGACAGACATACAGTGCTAATATATTTAGGAACAAAGTGGGAGAATAAATACAAACGAGAACTGTGATCTGCAATTACATGTGCAAGCTATGAGCCTGTGGAAATGTTGGTAATCACTGCGGAGTCCGGAGTGAACTCCACCTTCCTTCCAGAGCCAGAATGTGTGATCTGATATATCGAGAGAATATTTGTGGACAACGAGGGAACATGAAGCACATTTTTGAAGCAACCCCCTTCAAGATCAACAATTCCTTCTCCGCCCACCTTTGCGGGTGTGGTATCTCCCAAGTAAATTGGGGATTTGGTGCTTTCTTCAATGGAGGAAAATTCATCTTTTGATGCAGACATATGGTTCAATGCACCTAAATCAAGTATCCAAGATGATGGAGTGGATGTGACAGTCATTAAAGCATGACCATCTCGTGCTCTCCCTCTCGTTCTGTTATCATCTTTCTTCTTTGCATTTTCGGGCACCGTGAGATTGTGTTGCTGCAATTGCTTAGCCATCTCATCGATAGTCTTCCTCATGCAATTTTATTCAGAATGAAAACCTTTGGAACAGTAGATGAAAAGTGTTATTTCCTTCTTCTTCTTACCCTTAGGCTCAAAATAATTCTCTGAAGATTGTGCAGATCTCTCCTTCTTTGATTCAGGAAATTTACCCGTTCCTTTTTTCTTGTCTTTTCCACTGCTCTTTGGAGCATCAGTAGCCGCAAGTGCTTGGCTCTTGGAATGCTTGATGGCACCCATTTGGACTAACTTAGCTTTCTCTTGAGTCAATGTTGCAATGAAATCATTCAATGGAGGCATTTTCCATGTTACCTGAGTCAATTTAGATGCTTGAAAAGACGATACAAATACAAAATATTTAGGGCCTAGTTTCGAGAGAATTGAAAGGATGAGCTGATCTTCCTCTTTCTTGACTCCACATACATTAAGTTCAGAGAGGAGGGATTTGAACTTGGTGAATAATTCTTGCAGGTTGCTGAAATGAATTGGACTTAGGGATATGAGTTCATTCTCCAGTTGATGCACTCTCATTGCATCCTGCTTGCCAAATAGTCCTTCCAATGTGGTCCAGACCACATCGAGAGTAATGGATCCACTGACATGAAAGAGGAGATATATGGAAATTGATAGGAATATCATCCCAATTGCTTCATATAATTTATTGAAATACTTTATCTTCTCCATTGTAGTAGTCGGTTCTTTCTCTGTTCCCATTGTTACCCTGTGAAGCCCTTTGCTTCGGAGGAGTAGAGAGATCTCTGTCTTCCATTCGAAGTAATTGAAAGGATTTAGAATGAGTTTTGTGGGTTGAGAGAGATCATCCATTTCTTCTTTCTGCGCCTCTTGATGATCTATACCTACAAATAAAATCGTGTACAATCCACTAGATTCAATCTAGCTCTGATACCATGTAGAATTCCTGTAGAAACCCCGATAGATCTAGAATTCTAGTTAAATTGAACACATACAATTTGTTGATATTCAAGAGATCAGAGAAAGTTTTTGCTCCATAAATCAGAGAATTATATTAATAAAAAATGAATATACATGAGAAAGCATCCTCAAAAAGAAGAGAGGAGGTGAATATATAAAATTTCCAACATAGAAATTCTAGTCAAAAAAAGCTAGAAAAAGCTAAAATAGGTGTCATAAGCTAAGGGAGACCACATAGTTTGACCTAGACCACTAAATAAACATGTCACACACTCATTAATGCCCACAAGAGTCAAGTGATGCGCATTATCTCACTTAATCTCACTTAACTGACAAGAGAAGCAGTTCCAACTCACTTAACTGACCCGAAATAGTAGTTACTAATAATAGTAATGACAAAAATCATTAATTAAGGAATAAATATCTCACTCAAAGAGGAGGTGCACATTCCCCAATAATGGATGAGTTTTTGCATGGGGGATTTGGAATAAATCAAGAATAAATCAAGAAAATCAAGAACCGGGAGTTGAGTCTTGATCTAAAAATAACAGTTTTCCCTAAAATCTAGGGATGAGGTTCCCTTCTTCTCTATGTGGCCAAATTAGGTGAAATAAAGTGTGATGGAATGTATTAACCAAGATATAAGAGTCTAAGATAGGTATAAACTAATGTAAGTTAGGGTTATGCTCCAACACATTCTCTGTGAAATCGTCTTGGAGTGAAGGACACAATTGCCTAGCAACTGTAGTTCTTCTTTTTACATACATTGTACCTTGAGGGGGGTTTTTTCCCATGAGGTTTTCCCTCTTTCCTCACTTGGGTACCTAACATGGCCTCGTTGCCGGGACCCAATCTTTATTTTCACCATAGTAATGTTCAGGGGGGGTGTTGGAGTTACTTCACACACACCTAAGATTTATTTTTCCGAAGGTTTTTCCTTGTTTATTAGTCATAATTAGTCATTATCCAGTCTCCTATAATTTAGGGGATACTATTCCACCTGGAGAACATTCTCTTTCAGTTGACACTTCAGTTTGACTAGTTGAGTTGAGTTTAGATGTTGCATTGATTTTGTCACCATGCAACATTGGGATCATGACCATGCTAATTTGACCTTGCATTGGTATCATCACTATAGTGGCACATTAACCTTGATTCCCTTAGTTAACTCCTCACTACTCTTTGTTCAGTCAGTTAACTGAAGACTAGTTGACTAGTTATCTCAACTAGGTGGCAGTTCACTCCTGTAATTGCATGAGAGACTAGACTAGGTGGTAGTTCACTCCCGTAACTGTTGGTGTGTGTCCAGATCACTCTAGACCACCACTATGGCACATTGGTTATCCTCCAGTCGAACTCATTGAGTTATACAAAGTATATCATGTGTAAATTATTCATTATTCACAACGGTTAATGATAATTATTTCATTCTTTCTCTCCTTCTTCTTTCTCCTATTCTCTCTGCAAATGTGTGTATCATTGTTTATATAGATCTATTATCTGTAGGTTCAACAAATTTACCAGTCTCAATGTAAATGTTGGACCGTCGATCCCTATGGTTGAGAATTCTCAACCGACAACTGAGAATATCAGTGTCAGAATGTATTCATCCCTTATGGGTAACTTCGACTTCATGACACCGATTCACCATGTTTACGCCATGTCCAGTAGGCCTGTTTTTTCAGAGAGGTCCATTACTTTCCGCACTTCCTATTTCAACGATACTTGGACCCTACCTTCCTCGACTTCATCTTGTGAAGGTCAATCGCATGCTAGAATGGCCATGCCACTATCGACAACAGAGATTGCGTATCAAGATGTTCTTGACTCTTCCGCTGATCTTGATCCTATTACCTCGTTGAAGGACGATGAGGATCCTTTTATTAAACCCACGTGGTCCACTTCATTGTCTTGTTCACATGACTACCTTGATGAGACTTTTCCATCAGATGAAGCCATCATCGAAGCCATGAATGGTTCTGACAAACCTTGGGATGATATGCATCATCGCTCTTATTTTCTCCCAGAGCTTGCTAGAATTGAACATGATGAATTTCGATCTACTTTGAGTGGGATAGTTAGTCATGTCGTAGTTCCACTTGATACACATGACATTTATGCTAAAGGAAATATGGTGAGTATCTATCCTACTGTCAAGATCGATATCTATCGTACCCCTGGCAAGATTGAAAACATACATATTGGTGCAGATTGTTAGCCAGAATAAATCCTGATCTACACTGAAATCTTCAAGGAATTATGAGATGTATTTGCTTGGTCATATGAAGAGATGCCAGGAATTGACCCTCATATTTTCGAGCATGAGATTAGAACTTATCCAGATGCTAATCATGTTCGACAACATCTTAAAGATGACAATCCCCGGAAGGCCCCTGCTATAAAGGCAAAGGTAGAGAAACTACTTAATGCTGGCTTTATCTACCCGGTCCCCTTGACTGAATGGGTATCCAATCCCATTCCCATGAATACGAAGCAATGAACCATCTGTGTATGTATGGAATTTTGTGACTTGAATAAATCCTGTCCTAAATAAAACTGCCCGACACCTTTCATCGATAAGATTCTCGACGAGTGTGCGGGGAACAAAGTGTTTTCTTTCATGGATGGATTTTCAGGGTATAACCAAATTCAAATTAAACCCGAGGATCAACACAAGACGACATTTATTTTTCCTTGGGGTACTTTCATATACCGAAAAATGCCTTTCATCCTTAAAAATGCCAGAGCAACCTTCCAGCATGCTATGACCTTCACATTCCAAGATCTTAAGCATATAGTCGAAGCTTATCTTGATGATATTGTTGCTCACTCTCATAAGAGAGTGGATCACTCCAAGCACCTTCAACTAGTTTTTGAAATATTTCGTCATTACAGAATCCGGTTGAACCCTCACAAGTGAATCTTTTGCGTTAGGTCTGGTCATCTTTTGGGATTTCTAGTTTCTGAGACCTGGATCGTGGTAGATCCATTAAAGGTTGAGGCAATACTTTGGTTGCCTCCCCCATGCACTATTCGACAACTTCAAGGTTTACAGGGGAAAACTAACTTTTTACGTCAGTTTATAGTAAACTATGCCAATATTACTAAGGGTTTCATGCATCTTTTGAAGAAGGACACCCCTTTTATCTGGGATGAGCAAGCCCATGAGTCCTTCAATGCTTTGAAGAAATCCTTGGTATCGATGCCTCTGCTGAAGTCTCCTGACTATAGTAGGGATTACTTGCTTTATGTCACCGCGTCTGAAAAGAGGATTGGTATGGTTTTGGTTCAGGAGAATGATGAGCTCCACGAGCATGTCATCTACTATCTTAGTCGAAACTTAGTTGGTCCTGAGCTCAATTATTCTCACGTTGAAACACTAGCTTTGGCTTCCGTTCACACAGTCCAACGTTTACACCATTATATATTGCTTTGAAAGAATACTGTGGTTGCCTATGTCAATCCATTTGAATATGTCCTTACCAAGCGTATTCTGGGGGGAAATATAATAAATGGATTGTCATTTTACAATAATTTGATCTCAATTTCGCTTCTGCGAAATCCAAGAAATCACTAGTCTTTGCAGAGTTAATATTCGACTTTCCACGATTAGATGAGGACATTATCCATGTTGATTTTTTTCCGGATGAACACATTTTCCTTGTCTCATCGTCCGACCCCTGGTATGGAGACATTGTTCTCTATCTTCAAACTTTGAAGTTTCCTCATCATCTCTCGCAAGATGAATGACAACATGTATGATACCGAGACAATAATTACACTATCATTGGAGACACTTTGTATCGATGAGGAATAGAAAATATCTCGCGTTGTTGTTTAACTCACGAGGAAGCCGAGTCAGTTCTAAACGATTTCTGCAGTGGGGATTGTGGTGGTCATCTATCTGGGCTTGCGACAACCCATAAAATTTTGCAAGCTAGTTATTTTTGGCCATCTATCTTTAAAGATTGTGTTGAAGCGGTTAAGAAGTGTCCCTCCTTCTAGGTGTTCACTCAGAAAATGCACTCGCATCCAACCCCTCTTCACCCAGTCATTACCGTCGGTCCCTTCACCAAGTGGGGGGTGGACTTCGTGGATTGCAACCCAACTTTGGCTAGGGGGCATAAACACATTATCGTGGTCGTATACTACTTTACTAAGTGGGATGAGGCCATACCTATAGTTAAATCCGATGGGAATATTGTCATCTTCTTTGTATTCAATCAAATTATCGCCCAGTTTTGTATCCTGAGTGAGATTGTCATTGATCATGGCCGTCACTTTTAGAATGAAATGATGGAAGAGATAGAATCCAAGCTGAGGTTTAAGCATGGTCATTCTTCCCGTTACTACCCTCAGGAAAATGGACAAGTAGAGGCTGTCAACAAGTCTCTCAAGACCATTTTGCATAAAACTGTCAGCCAGAGTAAATCTGACTGGCATATTATGCTATATACCACACTCTGGGCATACCGAACCTCAGTCAAGACTGACACCGGATTTTCTCCTTTCCAGTTAGTACACGGTGTGGAGTCAATATTACCTATTGAATGCGAAATCCCTTCTCTTAAGTTGGAAGTCGCACTCCTCCCTGACACTTCCGATCTTGAGCGACGTCTAGTAATCCTAGAGAGTCTCGACGAGTAGCATCGAGACGCCTCTACGACTATCAAGGTGAACACAAGATGTGTCAAGGTCCAATACGATAAGTATTTCTATCATCGGTTGTACGTTGAGGGTGACTTGGTCCTTTTATATGATCAAGCCAAAGAACCGCTGGGAGAAGGCAAGTTTAAGCCCATGTGGCACAGTCCCTATATCATGCAACGTGTCTTAGAAAAAGGAGCCTATGATTTAGAATATTATGAAGGGAATATGTTGGCTGAGACTAGGAACATGATCTACTTGAAAATATATTACGTTTGAGCCCCAAGCTTGGGTGTAACTCTTTGTATACTAATGTAATTTAGTGTATATATATATTCCCTTTACTTTTTGTCTTCAACTTGCTTATCGAGTTTTCCCTTGGTTGGTAGATGTCAACAGAGTCTTCAGTCTACTTAGGATTCATAGACGAAGCTAGTCGTCATACACAGAACTTGGCTTCCACCGCTTGGGTGGTTTACTCACCCAAGGGTTTACTGGTGTCTTCAAGTGGCATATGCCTAGGGCCATCCACAAATAATTTGGCCGAATATAGTGTTGTTATAGAACTTTTGCGTGATGCTATTTCACATGGTATTCTCTCTTTATAGGTTCTCCTGGATTCCCAGTTAGTAGTATGTCAGTTGAACGATAGTTACCGCGTGCGTGATCCTACTTTAATCTGACGATTCCTACAGGTACGTCTTTTAGAATGACACTTTGATTTTATTACTTATCATCACATACCTAGGAGTTCTATTTATGTATCCGATGCTTATGCTAATTTCATTTTAGATTGGCATTTGTCACATAACTAAAGCAAATAAAACCATTTAATCAATGTACACATTGTAATTTAAGTAAAGCTGAAGATCCCTGTTTTATATATATTTAAAAAAAATATGGTGTTTATCATACAAAATTGGGGCCAACACCCTCAATAAACATATACAACCAATAATACAAAATCTACGACATCTACGTCTGTGGCGCCAGATGTGTGTCATGATAACAAACTACGACGTTTGTGAGACGTCGAAAGAGTTGCACCCAAGCCCTGGGCACACCAACCACTTACCGCTGCATGGCCTCCGACAGATCCTCTACATGAACCATCAGAATCCTATGTGTCAAACGAGAGAGGTTGCTATGCACATTTTGAAGGATTCTCTTTGCTTCTCCTCTCGTCGCCTCATCTCCCCGGTTCCTTCGACGATGTTGTGGAAGCCCGTCCGACTGTCGCAGACCTATGTCTGCATCACACAAGTGCCTAGTTAGTACTTAAGCATCATCCAATTTTTTTTTTTGTTTTACTATACAAAAATACAGAAATACAAAAAAATGAAATATTAAAAAATATTGACATACTTATGTCCCCGTAGGCGGTCCTTGGTGGAAATGGCATGCAAATTTTGGTTTTGTTACTATTTATAGAACTTTTTACCCACTTTCTATAGTTTCGAATAGTTTTTTCGCCTAATGTAATAATACAATAGTGGATTGAGTTGGTTTTTGTAGTTTTCACCAGGGATTCTTGCGGATTTCAACGTTATGTTGACCGTTCGTAACCACGGGTAGGTATTTTCTCTACCCAACATATAGGATAGGTATCCATTCCACCATGCACAATTTCATTGTCCTATAACCGCCATTTATATGCCTTAGGTACTAACCCATTTGTTGCGACACAAAACCTTCCATCTATTGTAAGACATGTTGTTATCAAGTGGTAAAGACTTACCAAACATGGGTACCCTAGTTAGATCCTTTGCTCCATTTGGTTCCCATGCTGAGATTTTTTTCGTAGGACCAAGAGTCCCTTATAGATAATACATGACCTTATATTGAGCCTCATTTCTCACTCATAAACATGCTTACCTATACCTAGAGGACTCCCAACCGAGTTTGATTTAAGCTATTTTCTGACTTGTCTTAAAAAAGAGAAAAGATTGTCGAGTGAACTTGTCTCTTTCACACTCGTAAATTGGACTTGAAAGGATGTCTATTTGGTACAAGTTTATCCCATTTTAAAACCAAGTAGACTTCGATTATGAAAAAGCACATTTTTTGGTGTTAAGTTGTGATTGCATCTCATGCCCTTGCTTGCAGTATTGAGTCTATAGCCAATTATTGCTTTGCATTATAAACAATCTTCTTTATCAGTTTTGCATCCTCAACCAAGTAGAGCCTCATTTATATCCTTTGAAATTTGACACCCTATACCCATGAGGGAACATTCCCCCAAGTTTCCATATCCCGCATGCATCTCCTTGCATTGAGCATAGGTATGTTCCACTACCGGAACTAGTTTTTCTTACTTGTGACACTCATTTCCTCCTCTATATCATAACATTCATTTGCCTATGAAAAAACAATAAAATACGGGTGGGAATGGAGTATTATCTTATATTGGCAGCATTCGTGTCGCCTTTGAACAAAGCACAAAATTATTGAGTCCACTTGTCATCATAATTTTGGTTTAGCATGGCCTTATGAAGCTGAACTCGTTATAGAGAGTTTTCTCCCCTGATTGGTTACTCTTCCAGTCCCTATGGAGAACTTGATTGATGCCTCCTACATCTCATGGTTTCATCATTGAGTCTATGCTGCCAGAGTCTTCCATACGTCTCATGATCTTGTTCAAAGGAAGTCTATCAACCTGTTTCGGCCATTCCTCAGAACACTTGAATTTGCATGTCGTCCATACCCTCCGTTTGTCTCAGAATCAGATGATTTTGTAGTCTTATCACGCACCCTGGTCCTACTTTCATCATTGGTAGGTAACCTTGAACCCAACAGTTGACATTTCATCATTGGTCGTTGACTGGGTGGTTTCCCTTGTGTTTGACGATAAGACATCTATTCACACATTGGGATTTGTGAAGTGTCTTGTATTCCAGTAGCCTTATTTTTGGTTTCCTCGCCTTTGTTAGCATCTTTCCTCATTGGTTGTTATTCAGAGGGTATTTTTCATGTACCGCTTTCACTTAGAACACACGAAAGACACACATGGTCGTTAGTTCATGAACATGTTCTTCGTTCAATTTTCTCCAAATCATGAAGCTCCTTATTTTTACCTCGTGTTGAATGATGAGAGATTCCTTAATGCTCTCCTTTCAATGGGTCTCCTTCCATCGACTTCAACTCATCTATTCTGGAAATGAGACTTAGAGTCATATGAGTACCTTGAGGTTTGCATTCATTAGTGGCATGTTCTCACACCATCAACAGTTGGGAATACATCAATGTCTCCTGATTGATGGATTCTTCAAGTGTTCGACCCCAAATCCTTTATTCACACTTGTAAGAATGTACTCGGTGCCTTGATACTTACTTTCATTATCAGTAGGATGTCTCGCGTTTGTTAACGGTATACCTTAATGACTGGTAATCAAACGATGTCTCATTATGTTCGACCTCAACTCCTTTATTCACATGATGTAGACTTGCACCTTTGGCGGATTGTGTAGAAGACTTGAAGACATCAGTATGTGGCCGCAACTTTCTGGAGTTGTTGCTTCCTTTTCATTGGAACAATACCTATATCACTTCAGTGATCATGGGAGATCAGATTGTACTCCATTGTATTAAGATATCTTCATATTGATTTTGAAACTGGTTCTATTGGGCCTTGTTCATGATTATGAAAACCTTTGGCATGTAACCGCATTTGTATTTTCCTATTCATGGCCACAGACAATTGTTTGGTATATTTTCACATGGATCTATAGTGTAATTCAAATTGGCAGCCATGTATGCAAAGTCAGTGTAGATTGTAATGAGCAACTAGTTCTTCCAGTTGGTTTCCCATCACTCCACTTCTGGGTTTTTATAATGTATTTCGACCATTGAAGATACTCCTTCGACCTCACACATTAGGGAGCATCTGTTAAACAATATTTTCCTCACCTTATGCAATCTTGCACAGAGGGCCTTTTTTCATTTCCCTATGCAGAATTTTCATCCATTTTTACAAATCCCAAAGCTAAAAATACATTTTTTCCACATATACACACCTTTCCCACTATACAACATACGCATACGCAGATTGCACCACTACATTCTGCGTACATCGGAAAATGTTCCCAGAAATGAAAAATGGTATCGGGTTTCCATGTCACGACAGGAGATCAATGATCCTTGGCCTTCCGTATACTGGAAAAGTTTTGAATCGGCCCTTCAGTTCCACTTGAAGGCTATAAATGGGCCAATTCCGAGCTATGGAAAAGAGGAGAAACAATTCAACTTTGAGAGCAAAGTTACTCTAGAGGAATTATTCACTTCACATTGAGTCTGCATCCCTTTGTCCTTTAAGTCTGAACACAATGATCAACCCCCAAGCTCTTCCTTTATTGATTGATAACTTCATTGTCTCTCTTCTATGAGCGTACCTTTCATGGAGGATTGAAGTGGTGGAGGCCCAACTAGAAGGAAATTAGTTTCTCGGTTTTGAACCGTGCTGACACAAAATTCTGTAACTTATTCACTTCTACTGATCATATATTAATAGAAATACTTTTTTCCCGTCCAATTGATATCTTGCAAATATTTGAATTCTTATTCCATGAGTGTATTTGTTATGTATATTAAATGATTATGCTATTGAATGTGCTAACATAATATATTATCACCATATGCTTGCTTTTCTTGGTTGTTGAGGACTAGTTGCAGGTATATTGCTTTGGGTCAAGTGCTCAACGGTGGACTTCATTGAACGTCTGGATGAGGCAGGCCTTATATCTTGTCTAAATAGCATATTTGTTTATATAGCATACTTGAGAATAGAGTTGATTTCTATAGTCATTTCCATCTGTTGTGGTTTACCCCTAGCCATAGAGAGTTGTTCCTTGTAACAGTACCAATCATGCATCAACTACTCATCAACTATGACTCATCAAGATGTACAGACATCATCAACTATACACCTCATGTATGTGCCAAATCATCAAATACTTGTCTCAAGCAGGTATTCAACATGTACCTCAACCATATACCAATATAACCATCAAAATTTCTCTAGCAATACATCATACTATTCATAACCAAATACCATAAACCATTACATCAAACCATGTGACACAACCTCACTGTTATACAACCTCTATCTATAACATACCTCAACCAAAATCCCTCATCAATTTCATCATCCAAATCTGATTTGTAACTCTGTAACATACCTGGTGTATATTATCACATACTTGCAAACCTTCCTTAACTTTAACAACAAGAGACTAGCATTTTCATCAAACTTTACTTTAGTCTCACATGACTAATTTTGGATTAGTCAACAACCCTAACTTGCAATAATCATAACTATGTACCTGTAATGAATAAAGATATGAAAATAGTACACAATGTTCTTTAGTGTATTTTATGCAATTCCTCTAGGTTTCACTACTTGGAACCGCTCAAAAAAGGAGTTATAACAAAAATGGCATACCTTGTTGAATTCTGGCTTATTCTATAGAGAAAACTTGTAGAGCGTGCCCCACATGTAATATTTGTTGTATGGATCTGAAAATTGTACACAAAATAATACAGATTGTACTCTAATCAATACATTTGGTCTTACTGAATTTGGATATGTTATGACTTTTTTTACCCAAAACACCTGTTTTAGACTAGTTTCAAGACTAGTCACAAACCCTATTTTCCACGGCCTGTAACTCCAAAAATACAACGACCCACAAGTTGAAATTTTTATCAAAACTACTTGGATATGTTTCCTTAATGGCCTCCCAATTTCATAGTCTGAATCATTCTATAATTTTTTTTTATTGTGAAAATGGTGAGATGACCTGTAAATAACATACCTTAGAAAACATCATTAAAATAATTTATCCTCCCTTGAATTTCGACCTTCTTTACTTCACCTTCCCTCTGAAATTTGGCTTAGATATCCTTTGGTTACCTCAGTCACTTGTAGATATTCAATATTCTCAAGTGTGA
>JZKD02S1679049.1:157872-173249 GCA_000966675.3 Picea glauca
CAAAAAAAAAAAAAATTCCCCCAAAATATTCTCTCCAAAATTTCTCCATCAAATTTTCCCCTCCAAAATTTCCCCACAATTTTTCCCTTTATTATTTTCCCTTAAAAATTAAAAACAACTTTTACTCTTTTATTTTGCTATTTACTTGTTAATTACATTATTTCTCATGTTTGTTTATTTATCCCACATTTATTAAACATAGCGATGATCCATATAATTTTAGTTATATATGTAGACAATCTTCTTCATTTTTATTTATTCCACATTCGTTATACTAACAATAATTCATATCATTTGTGTTATATAGACACAGTCTTGTTTTGTCTTTTTACATTGTGTGATATCTTGGGAAGTATTCGTTAAATTATTTGGAGCAAGCTACAAGGGAGAAACATCAAGAAGACATCTGAGGAGAATCTAGCAGTTCAAAGGTTAGTTATTTTTTAAATTCTTACCATTTACCAAAACAACAATTATAAGATCATCTTTGAATCACATAAGAATTTTTCATGCAAAAATTAAAAAACCCTAAATTTTATTAGATGTTTTCTAATTTTTTTAAAACAAATCACAACGTTTTTAAAAAATTGAGACTTTTTTCAAATAAATTTTAACAAAATCCTTAATATATTTTGAAAAAAAAAGACAAATTTAGGTATAGTTTTGTAAAAAAAATTAACTTTTTTATTGTTTTTTACTTAAATGTTTATAGTTTTGGCCCATGGTGGTTATTGGGCAATGTCCAGGGCTTGGATGTGGGGGGGACTTGGCCGATGCCCAACATCACCCCATCCCCCACGACCAAGCCCCCGCTGAGGCAATGCTCGACATCACCCCAGCCCCCATGTCCAAGTTCTGGGGACTGATCGTGGGGGCTGGGGCGATGTTAGGCATCGCCTCAGCGCCCATATGTCAAGGCTTGGTCTCGGCATAGGCCTAATAACTCCATAGGTAAATTTTTATTTATTTATTTATTTAATTAGTTCTTATATTCAATGTTTTTTTTAGTTTATTGTAATGTAAGAGGCCTAGTTTTATTTTTTTATCCTATAGAGAAAATGGCAGGAAAGATATTATCTATGAATATCTCCGGATAACAACTTGAAATAATGGCATCTAAAATTGCAATTGGAACCTCCATGAATGCTAGGCAACAAAATGATAGTATAACACTTGAACTATCAAGGGAAATGAATAATGTTAGAGAGTGGAAATCTGTGGAAGGTGAAAACAAACTGGAATATTCTTGGTTTGTTAAAGACAAGCAAGACAACAATGGAGATAATATATATTTTTATTGTGCTGAATTAGAACATGTGCAAGGAAATTATCAGGCACTTGGCTTGTTATGGAATATATGTTTGGTGCCACTCACATATATTGTTTATGCACTTGTCAAACAAGGCACAACTTATATCAAGATTATAGATTATTTCAAATCGAGTAATTATAACAAGAATGAATGTTTTTTCAGAATTATGTGCATCCATCGTTGATGACATTGAGAAAGACAATGTAAGTTTTTTATTTTTATTTTTGTGTCATTTATTATTTTTAGTATCATGGTAAATTTTTAATTTTATTTAACATGAAAATGTTATATTTTATTTTTACAGGATTTTGGTAAATGACTTTCACATATGTTAGTGGGGATTTACTCTACAGAGAATAATATCATGGATGTCATCAACGCTTTTCATATTGAAAAGACACAAGAAGGAAGGAAAAAAAATGGAAAGTAACGAAGGTTGAAGCTCCAAGAGTAAACAAAGAAGAACATGAAAGAAGAAAGAAAAATGCTCATTTTAGAAATCCTAAAAGGGTTATATTTGAAAATGAGGAAACTACAAATGATGATTTTGTTGAGATTAGTTCCAATGAGGTTATCACTCCTTGCAAAAAGAATAAACAAGATAAACACAAAAGAGCGATGGTTGATGATGAGTCCATTCATATTGATTATGAATAAATCATTGATTTAGATGAATCACATTTAAATCATAAGAGGAAGAAAGCAAATTTTGTTGATGATGTTCAAGAAGCCATCGTTAGCTCAGAGTATTATAGTGAAAGCCCTAAAGGTAACGGAGAAATAATAACACCAGGTGTTGATCTAGAGGATGGTATTATGAAAACAACACAAAATGTTATTCAAAATAGATTGAGGACGAAAAGCTTAGTTGATGATGGACACACATTTCAGTGAAATGTGAAACAACTTTATAAACCCACAGAAGGGCAAGAAAAATATCAAATTAGAAAACCACATCACTTTCATATTCACAATTTGAAAGCATTGATTAGGTACAATTCATATGCACATATGGTTGACTAACTAGTTCTTTTTGACCCAATGGAAGTTCCTACGAGGGAAGAATTTGATAGATAAATTTTTTTTTACTACAAATATTATGTGATTGGAGGAAATCATTCTGAAGAGGCTAGAAGAGAATTGATGCAAGAATATCTCAATAATCTTCTTTTTGAGACAATCAAATGCATAATTTATGTCGATTTAACAGATTCAGAAGCAAAGTTATTGGCATGGGATCATAACACAAACAATGAGTAAAAGATGTCCATGAATTTCATTCAAAGGGTGATATTTATCCATAATGAGTTTTCTGAAATATGACGTGGGGAGAGATCAAATGTTGATGCCAAGTTTTAGAAGTAATGTTGTATGGAAATAAGATTCCCACTTGATGATGAAAATACAAAAGAAAAAAAATCGCAAAGGAAGTGATGTATTTAGAGCCGTGGATAGATATTTTCAATTGGGATTTAGAACTAGACATGTATGGGATTTGATAGATGATATCTTCACCCTATGAGAAAATATTAGTATAAAAAATCAGAGAGTTAAGAAGGCTAAACCATTGATATGTGGCACAAGTAAGACAGGTCCTGAAATAAAAAAATCTTCCAGATGATATGACTATAACACCTTGGAGATCAATACAAGGAGTGAAGGATGATAAACTTATCATAGCTATATTATCACGTGTAAGGTCAGGAGAATTGTCAATGTAAGAAATGTGTGATGAATTTAAAAAGTAATTTGGTTGAGTTATTTTTATTTATGTTAGAACAAGATTTTTTATTTTTTTTTTAGTTTAACATATCAATGTTCTAAGTATTTTATTATATATATCATTACAACATTATTATTATTTTATTTAGTCACAAGGTGTATATGAGAATACAAGAGGAAATAGTCAAGATGTTGAATGAAGAAAGTTGGGATGATGTTAAACTCAACTATCCAGATTCAAGCTCTACAATAGTATTGAAACAATTTTTTGTTGCATTAAAAAATGTATGTTGATTTATTACTTTCATATTATTCGTTTGTAAGTTAATTTATTTCAATTTTAATAATTATAGATATATAACTATATGTTTGTTTGTTTCATTAAAGATGCTAAAAAAAATGCAAATAGAGTACCTGAAACTTTCAAAAGTTTTATGAAAAAGACAAGTTTGAAAGAGAAAGACATAGACGTGTTCAAAATGTTCAACTTGATGACACCCTTGATCACTACATTTGGAATGGGCTCGACGTTGTTCAATATAAAGTGATATTAGATGATTGTGAACAACTTGCAAATATTGTTCCTAAAAAAAGAATATTGCCTAGTTATTGATATCTCTCATGGTTATAATATTCAAAACATTGGATATGGTATTGAGCCTTATACTTACCAATCTTTCAATAAAGTGGTTATGGGATTTACAAAAATTACAACATCACCATTTTGGAGATTTCTGGTATTTCATTCAGACACACAACAAAGTTATTGTGTGTCTAGAAATTATATGTTTAGAAATATTGAAAGTGTATGTTTAGAAATTAAGAGTAGAAAACAAATTTATTAATTCACAAGTTAATTGAATTTGCACTTATTTATGTTACTAGCACAAGCCTAATATTTAGAGCTCCAATAGAGAATCATTTAAATGTGATTTTGAGAGTACACATCTTGCAACGTAGACAAAAGATGATTCTTATAATTCTATTCTCGTCAATGCAAAGGATGGAGAGACTCCTAGTAGTGTATTGGTATACAATGATGTGGTTAGAAATCTAACATATGATGAAAAAGATTTGAAAGGAGAGATAGTTAACATTTATAAAAAACCACAAGCATTAATTAATTATCTTATAGAAACATTTTCAAATGAAGGAGATTGGGTTTTGGATTTGTTCTTGGGTTCATGTAAGAATTATGATTTAATATTTATGAAATCATACTTCAATCTTATATTATTTTTAATTTATGTCTTTTTACAGTATCTAACTTCATTATTTATTTTGTTTTTGGTGACTAAGTACAACATTAGTGTGTTGCTTACAGAAAGGAAGAAACTGCATAGCCATTGAAAGTGACCCAATGCAATGCAATTTTATTCAACAAAGAACTAATGCTATTCCAGCTCTTCCAGATGAAATGCAAGAATTTGGCTTGAGGAAAAGAGATTTTAGTGAATCAAAGGTGGAAAAAATGTCAAAGGAACTTAAAATACCATTAGGATGAATGATTGGAAATGATCACTTTGGAGAACTTGCAGATATCGAAGAGCCAATGGAAGAACAACATGACACAATGGAAGCACAAAGATGTTGAAGAAGATGATAATATGTCTGTTGAGAATGATGAATTTGGGATATATGAAATTGTTGATTAGCTTTAAGATTCCCTTGAAGACGATGCTCAATTTTGCAAGTTTTTGATGAGCTATAACTGTAATGTTTTGACTTTCAGATTTTAAAATAAGAATAAAGATGTATCTATTATTGTTTTATGATAAATCTTTTTATTGTTTTCTTTTTCATTTTATTTGTATGTGAATCATTATACATTGGAAACTTTTATTAAATGTTGTCATTTTTTTACTTCAAATGTATAAAAATATGAAAGAAAATGATAATTTTTTATAAATTTTCGACTTTTTTTGTTCAATTATGTCCATAAAAATTATTTATTTGACATGCTATTTTAAAGAAATATGTATCAAAACGTATAGGTTTTTTTTATTACATATGGCTATAAAATGTATATATTTTTTGCTAAATATTAAAAAATAGTGTTATTTAACTACAATTTTTTTCTATGTATTGAAGTAAACGTAAACAATGTGTTAAAAATGATGTTTTCCACTATATTTTAAAAGTATGGAACAATAAATTAATTAAGGAGACACAATTATATGAAAAATCATAACTTCAAAAAAGTAAATGGTAAAAAATATTTTTAAGATTGAAAGAAGCATGAAAAAAATGACTAAAAACACCGTTGAATAAAAATGAAAATAAAAAATTAGGAAATTTTGAAAATAGATGAAAAACAAGCATTTAAAAAAATAATGTGGAAACATTGTGGATTGAAAAATTTTAAATATAAAAAAACCACCTAAAAACAGAGGGTAGGGGGTGCTACTAATAGCACCATTTTTTAAAATGGGGTAAAAAATTGGACCCCCCCCCCAAAACGAGAACTCTGTAGAGTTCTCGTTAAGTTGGTAACTATGTTATAACCAGGTGTATCTTTAGTTGCTAAGACTGAAATCATGCTACCCTCCTTAATGTCATGTACTGAACCCCTGTAAAAGTCTTCTATGGCTTCACATTGTGCACGTGATCTTCTAGAACCAATAAACATTTATCTTTCCTCTGTTTGTGAAAGTTCAATAACACCTTGAGATTTTTGTTGTTCAACAATGTTTCTTTCTTCATATTCATTTGACATATTTTGTGGCCAATGAAATGGATTCTTCGAAAATGTATCTTCATTTGTTGAGCTTAAAGTTATGTCACTTTGACCATTGAAAAAAGACTCTCACCAAACAGAATCAACAACATCAAAGTACTCATATGTATCTTTAATGGACTTTTTTTATTTCTTCCAAGTATTTAGAATAATCTACATCTCTATCATGCCTTTGTGCATTATGGATTTTACCAATTTATTGTAATAACAATAACTTTGATGCAAATATTGGATGATCTGGAATGAACTTCAAAAGCGCTAAACCTGATGAAGGTTCCCATTCTACAGTAGTTGAATACTTATTTCCACATATAAGTGTTTTCTCATCAACTTTTTTTAAACAAAATTGATATTGGAAGCTAATGTCATTAAGTTGTTCAATACATTTTTCTTCACCATGTGATCCCTGAATAAATCTTTGCATGTTAGCAATGTATTCTAATATGTGAAAAACAGGCTCTGAAATGTATGATTTCTTAATACATTCAATTAATGATGGTAGGCTTCCAACATTTTTCCTCTTCAATGTTATTGAAAAATGACTGAACATTTGATCAATATGATCGTGAGTGTATCCAACAAGAAGGAAATCAATGTTTACCTTTTGAAAGATTTGCAGTTGAACAAGCATGCTTAGATATCCAAACACAATTAGTTTTTTGTTTTCACGACTAGTGTTGTCTAACTGTAAATATAGAACTTGAGGAAGATTGTTAGACCAATGAGTGAGCACATGATGAATTATGATGATGGTCAGATTTGCATCATTATGAATATTTGGAGCTGTGAAGTAAATCCTTTGACACATTTTCCCATTAAAAACAACACAACCAACCAAGTGAAATGGAATGATGTAACATCAAGTTCCACTGAACACATTTTATACTGACTTATTCTTTGAGGACACTTGCGAGCAAGTGATCCGGTTATGATACATTATGATTATGAGTTATTTTGTGATGTCATTGTGATTATATGTTAAATTCTAGATAGATATATTGACAAGTATTATTGATGAGTTCTCTTGAGTGTGCAGGATACATGACAGGTTGAGGATGTCGATGGCATCAACAAACTTCCATGGACTCCGTATTGAGTCAGAGAGTGGACTTATATTTGGTTTGAGTTTTGAGTATTGATTTACACGCATGTGTTATATTGTGAATCAATATGGATATTATGTATATGGATTATTGACACTTTTCTTGTTAGTGGATGCAAGCATGGTGACACTTACTATTCTGACTCACATATGGAGTAAAGGGGCCATACACATAAACCAGATAGATGAGGGAGAGGTATGGCAGCATCCCTGTCACAACCTACTAGAACTCCTGCCATGACCTGAATGCATGGTTAATGATTACTTCGTTCCGAGAGGTCCACGATGTTGTGAGGGCAGACTAAGACAGTCGCTCATGAAGAATTCTAAGGGGCGCGCAATAAGACAAAATCCTTATTCTTTAGACATCCCTTAGTCTCTCACAAGTTCGACTGAGTGGAGTGTTGACTCCAAGCGTCTGAAAAACTTCCAAATTAGTCAAAGACGAGTGGCACCCTTGGATCATGAAAGTTCGTCTTGAAGGGCACGCTGTGTAACCAAATTGTGAGTCAATAAAATCTAGAAGGCCTAGAAAGTAAAATAAAAATACTTAGACTTTTAGAAAGAGCATACAACTAATCATTAAATTATAAACAAGAAAACAACAAAGAGTCTAAGTATAATAGGTGTGACTAAGTTAAAACATCAAAAAGGAATAAGGGGAATTAGACTAGTAAGCTAAATAAAAGAAGAAATAAGAATAAATTGGGTATATGCACATGTGTGCATGAAAATAATAAAAGAGATTTTTAAACAAAAAGAAATTAAAACATGAGAGAATAGGTGGTCCACTTAGAGTAGAATCTTGAGTCAATTAACCACTAATCCTAACTAAAAGAAGACTCATAATCCAACTCAAACTGAAATTTAGTTAGGGGACACAAATAAATGAAGGATTGGGGAACTAAGAGACAACTAAGAGAAAAAATAGGAACAAATTGGAGAATGTGAGAGAAAATGCCTAATTAATCAAAATAAAAAGAGAAATTACATGTGAAACTTGGGGAGAGTGTGACAAGTGTAGTGGGTAAATAATCATTAATTAAATTAGTAAAAAATGTTATTTGTGCATGAGAGGACATGTGTCATTGAGAAATTTGCCTATAAAAGAAGTGGAGAGGAAGAGAGAACTTCCATACTATTGAATGAATGTTATGTTGGTGAATTTTTTCTTGACTAGTTTACTTGTGAAGAGGAAGAGAGAACTTACCCTACTATTGAATGAATGTTATGTTGCTGAAATTTTTCTTGACTAGTTTACTTGTGGAGAGTTGGGTTACAAGCTTGTGTATGAAGTGAGATCTTCTCCTTGCGAGGGAAAGTTTGTGCTATTGTGTTTTTGATTTTCTGTGTGTGGCCTGTTTGCGGCTCGAGGTCTAAGGGGGGAGAAGAGTACCCCTAGCGTTGGATGGGAGGTAGCAGTGAAGTTCTTGGATTAGCAAACAAAAGGACGAAACATTGTGCGACTTCGGTTGAGGATTGTCAATAGCAAAATTCTTCGTGATTACAGTATTTGAGTAGTATAATTGATATGTGGTTGATCAAATTTCAATTGAAATATTTTTTATTCTTGGACATTGTTGAATAGCGATCTATAAACTGATAAATGGAAGTTGAGATATAAAGGTTATAAACTGATAAATGGAAGTTGAGATATAGAGGTTTTGATTGTTTATTATAAGGATTTTGCCACTGAACATATAAGATGCTTTTCCTCACACTCTTGGTAAATTAGAAAGTTGTGTGTATCGTGGCTAGTTTTAGATGAGATTTATTATATATTGTAGATTGTAATATACAAAATCGATACATTGTAGATCGATTGAATAAAACTTGATAACGGATTGTTAAACCAATGACTATAATCGTCATTGGTTACATAATGCGAATTAGATTTCTAAATCGATATATTTATGAATTGGTAATTCTTCTAATCTCCATTAATTCAAGTCGAATAATATTCCTCATTTAAGATCGCTTGGATACATATGTTAGTTATAATTAAAGGTATTTATACCTACGAGTAAAGGAAGGGATTGAACTTTTGAATGATTGTTAGATTTAAATTATACCACATTTTAGTTCTAATCTATTTATATATGTATATTAAGGGAATAAATAATATGCAATAGTTATCTTGATTTTCATATATGTTTACTTTTAATAGGTAACTTGGTTCTCATATATGTTTACTTTTAGTTTGGTCTAAAAGTATAAACATATAATTAATTATCGAAATAATTTATTATATAGTTGTGATAATTGAATTCTTAGAGTATGACATGTATTTGGTATCTTTTGAACTATAGAGCATAAGTTATTAGTATGTATTATAAATTAATGAGTTCTAAATTTGGATTTCCCAATATTATATTTATAAATATAGAAAAAAAGATTATTGTGAAACTAATAATTATTAGAATTTTGTTATGATTACTAGTTATTAGTATGTATTATAAATTAATGAGTTTTAAATTTGGATTTCCTAATATTATATTTATAAATATAGAAAAAAGGATTATTGTGAAACTAATAATTATTAGAATTTTGTTATGATTACATGGTTAGTGAATTTCCTGATCATACTTAGTTCGAACGCTATTAATTCTACATTGTTGAATAAATATTGGATATCTCTTTCTTAAATTAAATGTGAAAGATTGGGTTAAAAAAAAAACAAAAACAAAACAAAAACAAAACAAAACTTGATTCAAGGTATTACTTTCCATTGATTGACTAGATAAGCATAATTTGAAATTTTCATTTACATCTTGGATTTAATAAGGGGTATAATATATACATCCTTGTTAAACATAAATGTGATGAGTTGTATGTCTTTGAGGTCATATCGCTAGATAAATAATATGAGATTCCGCATAATGTAAAACAATTTTAATTTTTAATTTTATTGCTTCTTTCCATAGATGGGCCATTCTTGAATATTTATATTTTAAAAATATTGTAGAATTATAGATTTGATTGGCCAAGGGAAATAAATATATTCATGTTCCTCAAAACGGCTGCGAGTCCTGAGACCTTAAATGGTCAAAATCAATCGGATGAATCCTCCACTTTGAGCGTCGATTATGTGTCTTGATGGTCCTAACCTTGCAGGGTAGGTTTGGGCGGGTAAACAATGTTACTCTTGTTATTTTTGTGTTATCTGATGTTAGAGTTTCTTACATGTTATATCTATTAAATGCGACTTGAAATTAACATCTTGGCCATTTTATGAAGTGATGTGAGTAAGAACAATGATTATGAATGAGCTCAAATTATTAACTGTTGTTATCTTGTTTACTAATTGACTATTCTTATGTAATGGTAGTAATGAACTTTTCTCTAGTTGCTTTATAAAAAACAAAATAAAAAATTTACTTCATTGTATCGCTTACTTTTGTGTTGTGATTTGAGGGTCATTACAAATGAAATTCTCTTCTTGTAAATTTTTTGGTGTATGTTCAAAATGTGGTAGAAGTGTTTTTTTTTTTGTCCATGTCAACATTTTTTAGCCATATATATTTTTTGGAGCATCATAACACTTCTTCTGATGTTTGTACAATTTTTTTCTCACTTGATTGTTGATTCTGATGTTCTTGAAGTGATTTGACTATGAGATCTTTACATGACATAAAATGAAAATATTGATAATACGTTTTCATAGTTGATAACTATCCAATTAAAAAAACAAAATTGTAAATACATGTGTTTTCATAGTTGATTTAAGAGTAGCACATATACTACAAATCATCATCCTTGACTTCTTAGGAATATAGACATTGTTGAATTACTTCTTCTATATTCTTGTAAAATATGCATATGTAATAAAATTACTATTTCCTTAAACACCTTCAGGATATTCTTTGTATAAGTTGTAGATTTCTCTCATTGAGAAATTATCAAGAATATGTATTGTGTCTCTATCTGGCATACACTCTCCATATTTGGAAAAGAATTCTGGCATCCATGGAAATGTAGTGTTTGATAATGGCTCACTCTCTCGTCCATTATGTACCTTTCAATCAAATGAAGGATCTTTTTCCATTCTTGTCTTGATTCTTGATAGACAATGATTACGAATTGAGTGAATTTTTTTGAAAGTCTTTCTGCAAAGTAAATAATTCTCAATGCGATAATCAAATCTTGTCTTAGTGGATATCATGCACCCCACTAAATATGAATTTTGTATGCTCTTATTCATTGACAAATATGTTTTCCTTTTATTCAAAGCATACATGTAGTCCATGCTTTTCAAACAATTATTTTAACAACATTCACTTGAAATCAAATCACTTATGGAAATTGATTTAGTGAGAAATTTTTTCCTAGACCTTGTATAACTAGAATAATTTGGATTGGTATTAAAAGGTATAGTCTTGGTCCTAGACACAATGTTTCTTTGCAATGTCTCCACTATTTCATCATCCTCACTAGAAGGAATTTCCTCATCATTAGAAGGAATATCATACAAAAAATTGTGAGGAGACCGAACAAGAGAATGACAATCACCTTGATTTGTTACACCTGAATCATTGAGAACATGATATTCATTCCTAGGTCCATCATCATCTTCATTGATAATATCGTTGATAAGAGGAATAAAAAACTCACTAGAAAAATGATTACCATCCTCACTAATGTCATTGGATCTTCCATGAAAATATTCACTTGAAGGAAAATCATCATCATCCTTAAGACTATAAATACCATTAAAATATTCTCTAACAAGAATGTCTTCATCATCAATTATTGATGATTACAGCTTCATGAGACATCCTCTAGGACACAGATTGAGGGATTCAACTTGTGAGAGGGCCCATGAGTTGGTTGTTCCCATGAGATGGGTGTTCCCATGAGATGGGTGTGTAGTTCCTCTCTGAGACTAAGATGGAATGATGTGTGCCCCTATGTGGGGTGAGGATGCCCATGAGATGGGTGTGTTGTTTGAGATGAAACAATGTGTATGCCCCTATGTGGGGTGAGTGTGCACATGTGATGGGTGTGTCATTCCTCTCTGAGATAGATGAAACGATGTGTATCCCTATGAGGGGTGAAGGTGCCCATGTGATGGGTGTATCGTTCTCTGTGTGGAGATTTGATACGATGTGGTACTCCATATGATTCTTCTGTGAGACTCAGTGGGCTAGAGATATGTTGAGTAGGAAATCCATGTGGCTGAGCACAAGTGGACGTGTCCCTAGTGGTTGAGCACTAGAGGGTGTGTGAGATCCCTTGTTATATTGTCTAAGAGTAATATTTACATGTAACCCTAATTGTGATGTAAAGGGTATAGGTCGGCCCCACCATAAAGTGAAAGATAATTAATGTAAAAGATAATTAATATTGTAATTATTAATTATATTATGAGTTATTAAGGTCGGCCATGTTGTGCCAATAGACACAAATTTTTATGTGTCCAGTCTAGTATAAATAAAGGTGATTTCCCCATTGAGGAAACACACAACACACATGTGATTTTGGAAATTTCAGCAAGTACATATTCTAGGGCTGAATTGCGCACCTCTCTTGGGCACTAGCTTCTTGGTTTTGGAGAGCACCCTTTTGTGTGCTAGGTCTATGGTGTGGGATGTATTTCTCTTGAGAATATAGAAAAGGATTTTTGGGTTTTATTCCCTTGTTGAGAAGGGTTTCTCGGAATATTTCTTGTGTTCTTGTGCATGGTATTTCTTCTTGTGACTTGGTTATTGCAACAATTGTTAATGGTGTAGTTGCATTTGTTCATGGTTCAAGTAAATGCTAAAATTGAAATAAACTTCATGTTTGAGCCTAGAATAGTGAAAATTCAACATGGGATTAGAGCTTAGGTCTTGAAGAACCCATTGCACAAGAATTAAAGCAGTCGTCATCTCCCTTCTGCAATTTCGTACAACCCTCTAGGGTTTTCTACAATTCTGTACGACCCTCTCCTTTTGGGTGATTTCAACACCTTAAACTTGGACATTGGGGATAAAAATTATATACGACTGTACAACCTCCTTCAGTGCACCCCCAACAAGCTTCAGATTCCATTTTCGAGCATTTTGGATTTTGGATGGAGTCCTTGCAATATTTCAAGAATTTAAAGCTCAGGTTGAGAACCTGACCGAAAGAAAGATCAAGGTACTAAGATCAAATAATGGAGGAGAATACTATTAGAATATAGAAGATTGTTCTTGTTTTACCATTGACGATACCCTCGTCACTCAACCATAGGCTGAAGCCACCCTCCGAGCACCTTGACCTTGACAAAGAAGAGAATCCTGGTAGCAATCCAATAGCCAAGATAGGCTAATGCACTAAGTAAGAATAGAAACCAAGCTGATCAAATAATCCCACCCAGAAGCTAGCACACACTTTCCCAGAGACTTGCGCGAAAGACTGCCACTGTGTTGTGCATATCCAGTTCTCTCTGCAACTGCTGAGATATGAATAATGAGAACTGACGCTCTGTATTTATAGTAGTTTGGGCAGGCTTACTGGGGCCGACTTCTCCTCCTGGGTACTAATAAATTCATATTAAATATATTTCTGCAGCCGACAACTTGTCTAGGGTTTCCTTCACTTCTTTGCTTCCTTCCAGAATATTCTAATCTCGTCATAGGTCACAATAGAGGTTCATACCTCYCGAAGCTACCATAATATTAACACTCCCTCCTAGCTAGGGAGGTATGGTCTTGAGCACAAACAGACCATTCAACTGGTAGTATCACGAGCACCGTCATTATTATCCAACTAGATAATCTCCTATGATGACTAGTACAATATCAATTGATAGAACACAACTGTGTCTATCCACAGTAGTACAAAACTACGTGACACATAGTCACAACCAGTGGAACATATCCACCACAGTAGTATATCTCTACTGTCTGGAGACAGTCAGTCTCCATAACAATCATCTGATGACAACCTGCACAGAAAATGTAGTTAAGAATAAACTGAATCATCTGGGCCAATCTTTCACTCACATCTGTGAGATCTAAAAGAATATATGCCCTCATTATAGAACATCAACAATGGGCTATCTTCCCTATTCTTCTCAAACAAGGAAGAATGATTGTTTCTGATTTTTGAGCCTGGACCATTCCTCACCCTTGGCCATTCTTTCTACACTAATCAAAGTGCACCTTGGAGAGAATGTATAAACCCTAAGGAATGTCTGAGTCTGGACCATTCCCCAGCCTGGGCCATTCCTCCTACACTAATCAAAGTGCACCCTGGAAAGAATGTAAAACCCTAAGGAATGTTTGTGCCTGATTGTTGAGCTTGGACCATTCCCCACCCTGGGCCATTCCTCCTACACTAATCAAAGTGCACGTTGGAGAGAATGTATAACCCTAAGGAATGACTGTCCGGGCCATTTCCTCTATTAACCAAAAGAGGAAAAGAATGTTCTGTATCAACCTCCAAAACATACCATTTCTCATGTTAACCACAATGAGAAATTGTTGTCTGGCGAGGTGGGCCAGTCTTCTTGAGTAACCCTCAAGAAGAGAGACTGCCCTAGAACACTCCCCATGTTAACCACAATGGGAAGTCGTTGTCTATGATACATATGCAATCAGACTACTTCCCATGTTAACCACAATGGGAAGTCATTGTCCATCAGAAATCTCAATCCACTTTCCGAACATGAAAGAATCTGTCCAATCTAGACTATTTTTCAAATAATTATAAATGCTTCAATAATATTTTTAGTGCTCCCTCCTAACCTAGAGAGTCTTCCCTTTCATACAAGGGAGTTATTTCCACGATCCCCATCTTCTCTCAGAAATATGCAAACTTTATTCTGGATAGAGGTTTCGTCAGGATGTCTGATGTCTGCTCATCAGTGGGGATATACTTGAGATTTACCTCTCCTTCCTAGACTTTATCTCGAATAAAGTAGTATTTGATATCAATGTGTTTCGACCTTTCATGAAACACTCGATGTTCTGATAATATTATACAACTATGATTATCACAATATATTATGGTCGATTCTGGAATCTGATCAAATAAAATGGAGATTAACTTCCTTACCCATACTTCTTTTGTGCATGCTTCACATGCTGCTATATACTCTGCTTTTGTTGTGCTGAGTGCGACAAGGTTATGTTTCCTGCTACCCCAAGATATCATATCGGAGCCCAAGCTGAAACACATACTTGAAGTGCTCTTTCTGTCTTTTGCACTTCCTGCCCAATCAGAGTCTGTGAATCCATGAAGTTGGATATCACTGGATGCGGTATATCTCAAGCCATAGTTTATTGTCCCACGAATATATATTAGGACATGATTTGCAACTATCCAATTCTCTTGTCTAGGTTCCACCTGGAACTGACTTAATGTATTTACAACAAAGCAAATATCTGGTCGAGTATTTACTAAATACATCAATGATCCAGTTAGCTGTCGATATAGAGATGGATCTACTGGATCAGAATCTGGGACTTTCACTTTTCTTATATCCGCATTCATAGGAGTGTCCATGGACTTACAGTCCATCATTCCAAACTTCTAAA
>JZKD02S1679050.1:0-13255 GCA_000966675.3 Picea glauca
TAGATTTAATTCCCAAGTTAAAATCATGCTCATTGGAGTCCAAATATCCCACTGGTTCATAGATAGAATTCTAGTGATTTCATTTATTATATCAAATATTAGGAGCATAAATCTGGTCACCTAGAAATGTTGGCTAGTCAAGATCACTAAAAAACATATTATAATCAAACGATTTGTAACTTGTGCATGTTTCATTCCTACGTGAACGAAGTCCCAAAGAGTGTTGAGTCCACCAAAGGAGCCTCTATCTTATTTAACAAGTTCAATACTCCCACCCTAGAAGGTATTTTCTATATTAATAAATGACTTTGCACTGATTTTGGTCTCTTGAAGAAAGAGCATGATAGGTTTTCATTTCTAATAATTTGTTTTAAAAATTTTATCTTATCTAAACTACCTAGTCCTCAATAATTCCTCTATGTTCCATAGGGGTTCAAATCAGGCCATTCACCTAGTCTAGAGCATCTAAACATAGGCTTTCTCCAATGAATTCATTCTCCTCATTTTCCTTTCTAGAGTATCCCCATGTTTTGGGGCTTCCCTTTCCTCTTCTCATTTTAGTTTCTTTTGACTAAACATCTTATATTTTCTCATTATCACCATGTGTTTCTTCTATGGTGTCTCATACTTTGAATCTATAAGAGTT
This sequence comes from Picea glauca, assembly GCA_000966675.3. NCBI lineage: Eukaryota > Viridiplantae > Streptophyta > Pinopsida > Pinales > Pinaceae > Picea > Picea glauca. Next base: position 647 of record JZKD02S1679050.1, read on the forward strand.
TTGACTCATGATACTATTTTGGTTGTTTACTTTTTGTGGGTTTCTCTAGGTTTCTTTATTTTTCTATTGCTAGGTTTAGTCCTTTTTTTGCTCCATCTCCTTGGCTTGCACTATGCTTGGATGAGATGGATTATTTGCACAATCTTATGCAAAATGGTTGTACTCAAGTCACAAATTATATTTCAAGGGGATATGTTCATAGTCCAACTTCTACAAGTGCATCCCAAACATCAACATCAAATTTCACAACTTCCTAAAAGCATTTGTTGAGATTTACTTATACACATATTTTAATGTATGGATTGATGCCTCCTTTTGGATTTAACTTATATATGGAGTTCCCCAAAAGGTTCGCATTGTTTCAAGTTGGGAACACCTACCACTCTTCTAACAAATCTCAAATCATAACCTAAACTAGATTTGGATGTGTTTTTTTTGTAGTCACAGTTGCAAGGATGTGAAATACAACTATTTCAAAGAATGAGGGGGTAGGAGAGTTGAAAAATAACAAACCCTAGTTGAGTGTTTCAATTTGTGTGATATTTTTTACTCGTAATTATTATTAGTAGTTTAAGGAGAGTCTAAGTGTCATTATTTCTAGAGACTAAACATCAAAGGAGCTTTTAGAAACTTCAAATACAACTAAGATTAAAAGAATAGCATTATCATCATCAATAATTATAGAGGTCATTAAGACTAGTAGTTGTGATTTATCTATTCAATTTTTTACCATTATCATGGATAAGATAATCTTACAAACAAGACAAAATAGTAAAACAAAGTATCATTAAATGGGGCTAAAATCAAAGATAACTTATGCATAGAATATGTTGAATACGTTATGAATACATTGTATGTTATCCTACATACATATAATAACATACATTTTATTTTGATCATAATTAGCTTAGATAGGTCACATGTCATATTTTCACACCAAAGCTACATGATGGATTTTAAAGCATATACCCTATCTTGGAGAAACATGAAAAGATTCAAGATAAAGTGGACATGATGGAAAGTGTTTGTAACCATGAATATGTAAAGTAGAGAAATTTCTTAGGGGGGAAATAAGGGAATTAACCCTTATTCTCACTGCTTTAAAATTATATCCCAAACTTAGTAACTTGTCTAAAAAAATTCTTCAAAGAGGAGATAATGTCCTGATAAAGCACTCTCTTTTCCCAAAGATGATTCAACAACTTCTGATGAGATATAGCAAGTGTTCCAAACCCATTTTCAAAACATCTTCTCCTCCACCAAAATTTGAAAGAGTGTTGGAACAAAAGGAGAGTGTAAATTGATGTTTAGTCCACCCTAATAGATGAGAAAACATAGTCTCTTGATTCTAGCTTGTATATTGAGGACTTGAACAATGTGTTTGTACCTTGAGGGATCGTAAATGATAATAGGATTCAAAGCGATATGGGATATAATTGGAAAGGATTTATTTAAAATTTGTACTTTTCTATAATTTATTCTTGAACAAGGAAAATAAGTGTCTTCATCAATCACTCTCTTATTTCAAATATAGATAATTTCAACACACTGTGATGAGATATAGGAAGTGTTCCAAAACCATTTTCAAAACAAATTTTCCTTCTCCAAATTTTGAATATGTTGTCTAAAGAAGGAGAGTGTAAAATTAAATGTATCTTCCACCCTAATAGATTGAGAAAAATGAGTATCTTGATTGTGGCATGCAATATTGAAGAGTTGAATGTTGTGCTTGGGCCCTAGGGGATAGTAGATGATGGCATGCTTCAAAGTGATGTGGAATGTAATTGGAAATTATTTCTTCAAATTTGTACTAAAACCCTTTAATTAAGGTCTCTTCGAGAATAAACCAACACAAGCATTATCAAACTTATCCTCAAAGATTCTAATAGGGATTCTATAAGTGGTTTAAAACTGATGGCCTAACTTACAATGTCCTTGTGAAGGTTTTGGCTGGAAGAATTGTATAATGTAGTGGTAAGTATTATTCATACAACATGGACTAATCATATCATAGAGGGGTGTATTCTCGATAACATTGTGTCAATAAGGTAAGCTCGAGGGCATCAAGGAGACTTGAGTGAAATCCTTATTTTTTGAAAATAAAGTTGACAAAGCTTATGAAAGAATCAAGTGAGATATTATATACAACACATGTATGGATGGTACCTTGATTTTCCAATAATTAGACTATTTCTCTTAAATTAATTGGTATAACAAACTACATGGAGACTTTCTATGCTTGCTTATGTGCATGTGTTTATTTAGTGAAACTAACTTGGTAACAATGGAAGATAAATGTTTTCTTAAAACTTTGTTATTTTGTAAAGAAGAATATAAAATAAATCAGACTTGAAAGTTGTAATCGCTGCAATAAGGCCAAACCCCTTAAAATACAAAATTGTTGTGTTTCATACAAGGCATATTGGATAGTTTATCTACCCTATTGCACTCTGTGTCTGCCTCTCATTTCTTGCATTTTTATCACACCTCCCTCCCACACCCAATCCTCATCTCTATAGCACTAGTACGCATCCTTGGTGGTATGTGTGCATCCTTGCAGCGCCTTGGTGTACCTCATTGTACTGAAGAAAATTCAAAGAGGTACCCCAATTTCAAGTACATTGATGTCAATTTCATCATTGTGTGTGTGTGTCCAATAAGGTTGTGTTCAGGGTGGACCTAGAAAGAAACCTTAAAACAAGTAATTGTTGTCACATTTTGTACCTCTAAGCCCTAATTTCATGCTCACTTTTGTGTTTTCAATTTGGTTGTGTGATCTTAGAAGAGATAGGTTGAATAGACATGAGGAACTAGGACATACATTGCTATTTATATTGCAAGAAATTGGTGTCCAACTATTCAAAGTTAGGCATTCTTAATCAATCATTTTAGTTTCATCAAGTTTAAGTTTCATATTTGTGTTTGTCATTTTTATGCCATGTCTAGATAATAAAGGAAATTCAATCCTCAATATTCATACTAGAAACAAATATTCATACTAGAAACATTGTGCAAGGATAAAGGGGTTTGAGGATGGAGGGGGGGTGCATAGATCAAGTGCACGCTTTGTCCTTTGCATTGAATAGGCACATATACAAGATTTAGAACACATTTCATGGAAATTCCAAAAAAATGAGTTGAGTATTGTATTAGGTATCCAATGTCAGTGCTTAAAACACAGAGCGAGCAAGAAAGGATGGATGGTTTAGCATCCAAGAAAATCCCATGCCATAGTATTAGTGATGACTCTGAAGTTGAACCAACATCTGGCGATAATGCTCGTGGTGGGGAGTATTCATATATTGAATAACAAAAATAAAGAGGATAACATAAACGAATCCAATACATATTAAAAATAATGTATTGAATATATAATATGAGAGATAATATAATAGCAAGTGGCATTGTTTATTAAATATACATTGAATGGTCACATTTTTTCCCAAGGTAATATCTCACAGGAAACCCCCGAATACTTTCTCACTTCGTGGATGGTAAACAGGTTAAACCGTCAAACTTGATTCTGTTGAGGCCTAACCCCAAGGGGAAACAAGAGATTTGAACCGGTGACCTCCTCTGTTAGGGATAGTTTCACGTCTTGCTCAGAACTACTTGAGCTAACCCTTGGAGCTACATTGAATGGTCACATATTTAAATATACATGCATTTTAGACATGTGACTTTTGGTTATTTAATATTGTTTATTATAATTGTTATTATTAGTAGTTTCTTTTATTTAGGTGTATTTATGTATGTCCCTTTAAAGATGCTTTGTCCTTTAAGGAGAGTCTAGGAAAATGTGGTCTTTGTTCTTGCCTATAATCTTTTCACTTGATGTTATTTTCCTGATGTTGTCATGGATAAAGAAACTAAACTGTAGGATCTTTGAAGTGTTGCACAGAGGTATTGCATTGTGAAAGGGTCAATCCATCAAAATTTGAGTTTTTATAAAATTGTATGGTGCAATATTGTATTAGGATTTCTTTCATTGTGATTCTCAATATAACTTTGGAAATGAGTTGAATTGGCATTCTAATATTTAGAAATGCAAACTAATTTTTTATGTGATTAAATTTGTGATTTAGGTGATGATATGGTTTTCCTTTTGATACACTAAGATCGTCAATGAAGACAGAGGGACCTTCAATTGTAACTAGATTTATGTGTGTCATTTTATCGATTATTGTCTTGCTAGAAATCTTCACTCTATTTTTCAACTTTAAGTGCATCTATGATTACTTCCTGATTCAACTTGATCAGTGGTTATCAATCAATGTTTCTTTGTTAACAATTTGTTCTAGATATTTTTGCTGTGTCTTCTTCTCATTCTTGAACTTCTTAAGAATAACACATTGTTCTTGAAGGACTAATTATGCAGGCCACCAAGTAGGTGGTGCTATCTAATGTTGTCCAAGTTATCATAAATAGAATACCCATTTGCAACACAATAGCATTGATGCTTCAAAAGAAGCACAAGCCTATTTTTTGGACACTCTGAACTATACATTCTTTGAGTAATTCATTGAATGGCATCACCTAACTTGATTGGATTTGGGTGCTAATTGAAAATAGTCGCAAAAAACTGAGTTTTAAATGTAACCACCATCATTCACAAGCCATCTATTGTTAGTTTGCCAAAGATACAAGATTTGTCGCTTATTACATTAATCTTCAATGGCCATTTGAGGTGAAGGATGATTTAGCTTCCACAATTATCAATGAGGATATAGTGGAAGCAATCTATCTCAAACGTAGCAACTAAGGTAAGGTGTAGGGTTTTGGATGATCATTTTTTGATTGATGTTAAATTTGTTGTTGAATTTGTAGAACATATATGTAATGTGTTGTGTTATGTTGATACAAAGAACCTATGATCGGGTGAGACTTATGGGAACATTGACTAGGTGTAAAAGAATGCAACCCATCACAAACAAGAGAGATCCCACCATATACCCACTAAACAATATTTACACCTGAGCAGTGGAATATATTGAATACCCACTTCATATGCCAGAGCACACAGTTAATCCAAAATAGTAGGATAATTAGAGAACAAATAGACGGCCTCTTCCCCAAATAGAGAGTTGGTGAGAGGAATGTTCAGTGCAATAAAGAAGATTTATGGTTTTACAGATGGATCCAACATTTGCATTCAATTTGCCCAATTTTCACGAGGGCAAGGCACCTTTGGATTACAAAAAACTTTGAAAGATAGGCATAAGAAGAAGGCTCCAATTCATCGATGGTGGCTACATGGTGATCATGTTCCAAAGTTCCATGCACTTGCCACACAATGACTCTCACAAGTAGCCAATTCCTTGTCTTGTGAGTAGAATTGGAGCAATTAGCCTTTCATACCTTCAATGAAGAGACACTCATTGGGGTCTATGAAGGTAGAAAAAATTGTCTACATTCACGGCACACTTTATCTTATTTCTCAAAAAGACTCAATGCACAAGGAGGGTTGTTCCACAAAATGTGACCAATACACAAAGGATGCTACGACTATGGATGGGAATCCACAGCCGAAGGGCCTTGTCTAGCTACCTCCAACGATAGTGCCAAAGGATGACCCTATGATTGAGGGTGTTGATTCCCTAAAGACCTTGTTAAATGAGACCTAAATCTACTCCATGATGATGACCAAATGGTAGAGAACACAGAACACGGAGCTTTGACTATTTGCACTAATGTTGTTTTTTTCTTTTTGAGAAAAAACTATTGAGTATTTTTTTAATGTACTTGTTTAAAAATTAAGACTCAAATACCACCAATATATTGTTTTCTGTCAACAAATTATGAGAATGATCAATGGTAAAGTTTACTGTTTTCCAATTTTGGACGCATTGTTCAGTGTTGAATGTCAACTAATAAATGGGTTGCTGGACAATAGAATGGTTTTAATCTAAAAATGTATATGAATCATTGTTGATTTTTTTCCAAGGAAAAGCTCCTAGGGAAACCTAAGGGATGATTCCCTACAATTGTGGATGACATCCCTAGTAAACTCATCAACATACACTAGTGAGCTGCCTCCAAAAAGATTTGAACCAAGCTTTTGCTAGCACAAAATGAACCAAATACCCAACAGCATTGACAACAACCAGTTAAACTAACCCTTTGAGCTAAATCATTTCTGATTTACATTAATTTTAGTGCTATTTTTTTCAATATATATAAATAATTATCATTATAATTTCAGTGTTGTTTTTATGTTTACCATAACATACCCCTGCCACCAGTTTCAAAAAGTGCCATACCCATACCTTGAAATATTGGATCCTTACAAATAAATTGAGACCATGGTGCCATGTGTAATCATCCTAAATTTCAAGTACATCCAACATGTTTTCTCCTTACAAATATATTGAGGCCATACAGCCCATGGTGCCATATGTAATCATCCTATATTGAGGCCATCCAGCCCATGGTGCCATATGTAATCATCCTAAATTTCAAGTACATCCAACAAGTTGGCAATCAAGAGGACGTCTGAACGTTTGGCTGCCGATTCCTGGTAATAGTCAATGGTCCTTTTCAACCTCGACCACTATAAACCATCCAATTAGTTAAATAAATCCATGTCAATCAAACAATTGGTCTTAGCGATAAAACAGAGGCATACATTTGATGCTATCACGGCCATAAGAACTCTTCTTAACCACCATTTCCGTTCAGTATAAAACCATTTGCAAGGGTGCCCATTATCATGAATAGTGCTCTCCAAATATATGCGGAATCCAAACTAAACGTCACTGAATGTGCCAGTTTATTTTTAAAATGTTAATTTGTACAATGACACTTTTGATTAAGATATTAAATAAGATGTGAGTGTTCTGGACGTGGTTTGTGCAGAAATGCGTCATTGTTTCCAAAAAACCCAATTGACACTCGAGCCTACTCGGTATACAGCACAGAAAATCAATATCTAGCCAATAATGGTGAAAAATAAATGCCAAAAATACCTTGTAATTTATGTTAATTTCATCTGGAACCTGAAATTAAGTTATTATTTTGTATACAGTTTAGCTTGACAGATGAAGTGATGATGGCTCACTTAAAAATAGTGTTTAGTGCGGGGGTCTACTATGACATAAAATTGGTAAATGTCCATCCAATTGTCGACGGCAAGACCCAGGTACGGTTCTCTCGTTCTTTTGAAGGAACAAAACCAGTTCACCAACCTTTAGAATGTGCAGTATAAGCAGCTTAAATATGTCACTTCAAAGTGCCATGCGGTAAATAAATGCTTACTTGACAGGAAGATTACATTATAAATAAATTAAATGATTCACGACATATTTTTCTAGCAGATCAAAACATTGTGTCGGAGATGCTCTACATGTAGCCATAAGGCTCATAGGTACGGGAAAGAACAATGATTTTTATTCCTGAAAATCATTGTCATTTCAAAATGTCATCCACCTCTAAAACCCAGATAAAACATTCACTTAATTCCTTGCGATACAACTAATGGAAATCAACCGCTGGCTGTGTGGTTGGAAACTTAGTGCCGGATCTTTTCTTTTGAGACCTTCTTCTTTCTTTTCTTTACAGCCTTGGGAATTTTCGTTTTTCGAGCTTCTCTCTTCTCAGCCTTCACCACCTTCTTATGCTCCTTCCGAGCTGTTCTCCTATCAACCTGTTGGTTTTCACCCAAAGAAGACTGGTTATCCTCAGTTTCTGAAGCCACCTCATCTTCGGAAGCACTCGAGCTACTCTTCTCAGATTCTGTTATGATATTTTCTAAATCCCTATCCAATCCTCCTCTGGATCTCTGATCAGCAGAGATTGAATCTGGAAAGAAACCTTCAGTCTCCCCAGAAGGCTGATCATTCACATTTTCTAAGATGGCGGGAATAAGCCGCACCCCAGAAAGGTCCTCTTTCAAACCCGTAATTGTTTGATAGTATATTCCTTCAGTATTATTGCCACTGTTAATCCGATCTATATCCTTTTCAAAATCTTTTACCTGATCTAATGTTCTCGGGATGAAGGACTGCAAAATAAAAAAACACCATGCATAGAATTTAGACCAAACATTCAATGTTTTATCTTCCAATTTTTTTGTAAATAAATTACTAGCATGATTATCAACATAGATGATCAAATATCGAAGTATCATTGACTGGCTAAGACAGAATTCCATAGTACAAGAAAAAATAAAACACTTTCAATGTTCCATCCATAGAAATGATTTTACAACATACTGAGAAAAGTGCCATTTCTCTAAAGAGTACTACAAGGGAAGTGGATCAGTAGCATTAGAATGAAACCAGACATATCATCCAGAAACCAAACATATCATCACCATTAATGTAGCAATCTGACAGGAGGCAGCACTGAAGTATGACACACTGAAGATTCAGAAGATGATTCTTTTACTTTGAATAGTTTTACAAGCAATATCTAAAACAACAGAGACAAGCTATTGATACTGCATAAGCTTGCCTTTTTCACATAGTTGAGTACAGCTGATGCGGTCTCGGAAGTTCAGCACAGAACAAACACACAGGGAGTCATGCAGCATGTAGAAGATATCAATCATTGAGAATAATTATAGACATTGGAACCACAATAAAAAAATAGAACAAATCCATCCAAAAAAAGGGATCTAATACCAAGATTGATGAAAATTTTCAAACCCTGGGCACAATCAAATGAGCTGTCAAAGGGCTTTCTTTATGAACCATGGGAGCATTGCTCCTTATCTAAGAAACAGAGGCTCGTGGATGTTTTTGAGTGCAAGGACATGTGATACTTTGACATGGGCATCTCACAGCATATGACAAATAGGAGGGACATGTATCTTTCCTTTGTGGAAGCTAAGTCCATGACAAACATTTACATGAGGTAAAAGCAGGTCTCATGAAGTTGAAGGTCATGGGGATGCTCAACTACAACAATTAAACAGTAAAACATCCACATTCAAAAATGTTCTTCATGTATCTAGTCTAAGTAGAAATTTGCTTTCTTTTCACCAAATTGAACAGGACAGTCCACCTGTATAAGTTGTATTCACAACAGGGAGATGTATGGAGAAAGGAAAAAAGAGAGGAAAGATGTTAGCTTCAGGAGTGGAAGAGCATGGGTTGTACAAATTAGAGGATGTGGCAATGAAGCTGTCAGATGATGAGGCAAATTCACAGGAATTGGTGGACAGTGGAGATAACAATGCTAGCTCACTTTGGAAGCAACATTATGGACATAAGTCTTTTCTGCATATGTCTTCTCTGAATAGGTTGTTTTGCTACATACTATTCTAGAGAAGGGAGGGAAATGTGTAGCATGTTTGGCAATGGAGAAACACCAGGAGGTTCATGACATGAGAGCCTGGACAGCAACCGAAGTGTTGGAGCTTGTGCATGCAAATATTTGTGGCCCAATGATGATACCAACTTTTTAAGGCACCCTGCACTTTTTGCTTCTTGTAGATGAATTTTCACAAAATTTATTGGTCTTATTTTTTTAAGAAAAGTCAGATGTCTTAGAAGCTTTGAAGACTTTAAGGTAACAGTTGAAGAAGAATGTGGTAAAATGATAAGCACTCATTAATAAGTGGAGAGGAGCTTGATATGTTTGTTGACTTTTGTAAGAAATAGTGAATTTGAAGGGGAAAAGCCTAAAGGTGGTGGAGAAAGGAAAAGTATAAGTAACATAGTCATGGCAAAGAAGATGTTGCATGGTTAATCAGTTCCAAATATATATGGCAGAGTAATTGCTAAATAAAAGTCCCACCAGAGGTGGGTTAGAAGTCGTACCTGAGGAGGCTTGGTCTGGGGAGAAAAACAAAGGTAAACCATTTAAAAATCTATAGTTCAGTTGCTTACGATGATGCCACAAGCAGAAAAACTGTTTTTTATTGGACAGTTTGACGAAAGAAAAGTGTATAGGCTTTGGATCCCTATACAAATCAGAACTGCACATCCATGAATTAAAAAATTAACAAGACAGGGGATGCAGATAAGTTCTACAACTTGCCTTGTGTTGTCCAAATAAGTTGTTTACATTATGGGACAGGTGGATGTATGTAATATGACCATTAGGGGAGGCTGGATTATATGGCTAATGGTCATATCTAATACTTATATATTGAGGTTAGAAAGCACATTTCGAATAAAGTCAACATATGAACTTTAAAATAAAGTTGATGATATTACTTTGGTTCCCTCTCTCATTTTGGTGCTCTGCAATCTCTGCTACTGTTATGTGCACTATCTAGGAAATCTTTCAAGTTTAGCAATGTTCTGAAAACAATGCAACATTTCAGTTGAATAGACAACTATCACTGACTTCATAATGGTTGAGACCTTACTTCAAAAAGGACAAAAAGACTTCACCTGAACAAAAACAGCTTCAGCAATTTCCTCCTCCGCAGATGACTGCATACCCCTAGTCCGGATTTTCTGTTGCATCTGTAACCATGTATTGACTATGAATTGTCAAAAACAAGTACTCCAAACAAATCAAATCCAAAGACAACAATGAAATTAGAAAGGAACCTTTTCAAGATAATCATCTATATCGTCATCCATAATAGACGGATCAACCACGAAGTCGAAAAGCTCACGGACAGACATAACTGCTACTCCATTTTTCTTAAAGAAATCCTGCATGCACACAAGAGAAACATCTTTCCACAAATACAACTTGGCAAGAAATGCATCAAACCTCAAAACAGTGTAGCAATTTAATTTTGAATTCTTCAATGGACTTACCGAGACATGAAGGCAGTCCTCACGCAAAAAGTCTAACGCGCGTGGATGATCAAGGTCTACAGACTGAGAGACATCAATACAATACAAATGGCCCTGGAAGACATGAACACAACTAAATTTGTGAAGCACGATACCAACCTATCACATCTGGGAGTCACTCAATAGAACTAAGCCGAAGCATTGATCACTTTAATTAACTTGTTAGTTGAACAAGCATGAAAATTCATCAAAAAGAGAGATCATGTTGGTACTTCATATATAATAAAAACAATCATGTAGCATACCTCATGATAAAGAATATTGTATTCACTTAAATCTCCATGAACAAGTTTGCATTTCTGATATAAGGTACGCATCATGATGACAACCTGTCTCACAAGGTCCAAAAATACTACTTAACAACATAACATCAAAAAACTACAAATAACCCAACAAAATGAGGTGAAATAGCAAGGAATTGAACGTTAGGAAAGTTGGAATAGAACCAATACTATGTTTTTCTTGAAAAGATAATTCCTTTCTTTATTAACATCCAACAATATTTTCAGGATCATCAAGAAATTTTTGCCTCACTATTAGAAATTGCACCAGAAGCAGTAGTACAAGTCTGTACACACAATAATATAATATGCTAAAATATATTAATATAAACTATGAAGAAATTTGTAACCATAATATTTGCATTTAGAAGTGTTACCACTAGATCATGCAATGCGTTGGAGATAATAGAGCATTGTCACATTTATGGATGCATAATTCTTCATTATTGTTACTTTTGATGCATGTTCACATTCCCTGAGGCATATTTGCATATTTCGAGGCACGATCTTCTTCATGGACACAGTCCAGATTTCACGAGGCAAGTTCTACATAATTGGAGGCATGAATGGACATGTTGGCACTACTTATATACAACTTGGATGGAACACCCCTCATATAATGAGGACGTGTGGCACTTTGAACCCCTTACAAAGGGGATTACACATTAGTTGATGAGCCATCCAGCTTTCTATGCCAACTTGGGGTGTATTTATGGCACATATATTCATGGAAATATTATTAAAGGAGGCCTTGAAGCCAAAATAATGGAGCAGACCTCTTAAAGAGTCTAAAAGGGGATTTTAAAACTTTATTTACGACGTAATATCCCCAACTAAGGAAGATGTCTCACTTGGAAAACTCTAGAATGACACAATCATCAAGAAAAAGAAATTGTTTAAGTGGACACCTTGTTAATATTATGGTAGTTGCAAGAGGTATTAACCTCTACGTGGAACCTTTGACGAGACTAGAATATTCCGGGAAGCAAGAGAAACCCTAAAATGTTGGATAATAACCCTAGAAGACAAGTTGGCTCCAGAGAATAATTAATGTTGAGTTATTAGTCTCCAGGAAAAGAAGTTGGCCTAGTTAAGTCACTTAGAGGTCTATAAATAAGAGGGTGCTAGAGCTCATTTGTCACCCGCACTCTCACAACTACATAAGGATTAGTGGTGCGTAATTTTGGAGAGGGAGTGCAGCTACAGCTGCTGCAACTGGCATCTTGGTTATGGTTTGGACTTTCTGCTTGGTTTCTGGTTATTCTTGCTTGCTGCGTTATCCTTGGAGAAAGGTGCACTAGCCTTTGTTGGCTATTGGTCTGCTACTGGAATTACTCTGTTTGCCAAGGTTAAGGTGCTCGAGGGTGGCCTTTGTGCCTATGGTTGGGTGACAATATCACTATATCGTCTATGGAAAAATGAGCACATCCCTTTATTTCTAACAGGTTATGGGTCCACGCTATCTTCAAAGAGTCTAACCACTGGAAGATAGATTGGGAAGTTATTTGTTAAGCTCGTTATGGCACCAGTTACAGCTGCAGCTAAGTTTTTTGATTATGCAGATGCAACAA
>JZKD02S1679051.1:0-14394 GCA_000966675.3 Picea glauca
TTGTAGGAGTCGTTTGTGGGACATGGGTACCACCAAACGATAAAGGAGTATGTGGAGGAGTTGTGCCCCCGAGTCCAATATTAGTATGTGGACCAACCGTTGGGATGGAGGTTGAAAATTGCGATGTGAAATTCAGCATACCACAAGAAAAATGACTAGAGGCCATAGGGATGGACTGAACATTATGGCCCGGTGAGTGAAAAAGAGACCCAAAAGGGTTCATGGCTATAGGTTGAGTAGTCACTATAGGATGGGTAGAGGTGATAATAGGCACCTCCGACACTACAACCATTATGGTTGAAGGTGTCGAAGGGGTATCATTAAATATAGTAGGTATGGGAGTCGAAGGGCTCCCAGTATATTTATGACTCGATTCAGTACTCATCCTTGTATGATCACAAGTTTGATAAGTGGAGGTGTGTGTACCATGTCTGATAACTTTAGGCCTTTTAGAAGGCAAAGACTCAAAATGCGATGGTAATTGTAAAAAGCGATGAGACTTGCAGGGAAGTTGGTCTGGCTCCATGATGACTCAAGACTCGAGATATAAAACAAATCCTAAGGCCAACTAGTAATCAAAGAACACACCAAAATAAAATCAAAAGGCCAATATACACACAAACAGGATAAAGTGGTTGAAAGGGGCCTCCCTCCCTAAATTAGGTATTCCTCGCCCAAGAGGAGCCTAAGACTCCCTGCTAAATATCGAAGGTATCAAAATCAATTATAAGGGCCCTCGTGGGCTTAACAACCAATCATTCAAATCCCCCCGGAGAGGTAATCCTCCATAAAGGTTATGTGTTGTCCGACCCTTATCTAACCCAGAGTACCTGCAAAATAACCCTTGCAAGTAATCTATGTGGTACCTATGTCAAGCAACTAAGAAAACACGATATAACTGATGCACAAAAGAATAGTCGTAAGTCAGGTCCACCGTATGGGAAGGGTAGCAAAGCCCGAAACCTCAAAAGCACCTCCTCTCACAGAGGTAAAGGTATTATCAAGATCCGCATATACAAATAGATCCCCAAAAATATATTTGACGCTAAGAAGGTATTGGGGGGATATCCCTTCAACCAACCTCATGCAACCTCGTGTTTAACTCCGGTGTAAGAGGAGCCTACTGACATCACCAATTATACAATGTATTTCTCCACTCCCTTATTCAGAGACATATGTTGATTTAATAGCCTTGGATAAGTTTACTCACAAAATCTTATTCCAAGGCTCTAAATCCTAAGCTAGTTTGTGCACCCTAGAAAATTAAAATCGTTTCTAATCAATTTTAAATTATCAAAATCGTTGCTTTTAGTGGCCTTTCTTACTCAAAAAGTTGTAGTTGTGAAACTAATGATGTTATGACTCAACAAGTAAAATAAATGAATATGAATACAATGCAAAGTCCTAACTTCAATTCCCAATAAATGATATGCTTTTCAAAATGCAATTCTCAATTTAGTTCTGCAATTCCAAATAAGATGCAATCTATCTTTACATGTACTAAGATCAATGATAAGGACTCAAAATATCAAATGCCAACAATGTAAAATGCCTAATATCTTTGTATTTTCAATATAAAAGAATGAAAATGCTAGGACTGAACAACAACTTGATATAAAAACTCCATTGCATGTAAACATAGACAAACCAAGTAGTATATCAAGAAGAAAATACCCAACCCAAGATGCAAGGACAATCAAATGAAAAGGATGATGAGAAAGGCATCGCCCAAAAATTCAACCAAAGAAAGGTTTCCTATCATTCCACACACACTTAACAGTCATAAAAGAGACCCAAGAAGACTCAACAACCATCAAAAATTACCCAGCAAACAACAAACCCAACAACCAAGTAGAAAAGGATGATGTACATGATTGTTCAAGTGAAAAGCGCATATATACACCTCTTGAAGAAGGACAACATGCGTATGTACTGATGGAATATCCAACAATACTGAGAGGGGGGGGAGAATCAATATTGCCTACTTTTTGCTTATTAATTCCAATTGATATTAAGAACACAGATTAATTATGCAATTAAGCAATATGATGAACAACAAACCCTTACACAAGATTTTATTGTGGAACCCAACAGGGAAAACCACGAACTCTTTTCTCATTAATAAATTGCTCTTTTACAAAATTGTTTTCAAGCTACAACTTGATGGAGAGATTGTCCCCAAGTTTCTTCAGCTACAACTGAAGGGATGCTTCCACACCCCATTTACCAGCTACAACTGGAAGGAGACTAAGACCCCCTAGTTTATCAGCTACCAGTGAAAGGATGCGTCAACACCCAATTTACCAGCTACAACTAGAAAGAGGTTACGACCCCCTACAGGCTTGTAGCCTGCCATAGCACCCCCCTACCACCCTGTTTAAGTTTATTGTCGATATGTGAATTTGTTGCTAACATCCAATTGATTTCACAATGCAATTCAATCTATGTTTCTCTTCATATTGAATTTGATTTATACAACCATTAACAGAAGTCCTGTCATAATTGACTCATTGACTTTGACTTGTTTTCCCTTGCTCCACCCTTCCTCCCTTAATGTAGGTTATAAAACTTAGAACTCTCTTACTGTACTCTTTTTAAGATGTTCATAAACACACATAGATACTATTAGTTATTCAAGTCTTCTTAGAATCATTAACTGTTGCACTTTCTACTTTGTATGCTGCAACCTCTGCTTGTATGGTCTTTTGGTTTTCTGTAGTCTAACTTCATCTTTTTCTCTCTAGCTTTTTACTCTATTTAAAAATTCAGATTCTGCTTCTGCATTTCATGACTTCTTGTGTTTGTATTATTACAACAATCTACTATGTTGTTCTTCAATAACTTTTAACACACATCTGTAGTTTTGTCCTTCTCTAACACAGTCTCAACTTTCTAAATTTGATCTTCAATCTTCTTCTACTGTCTCACAATTCTGCTTCTGATCTTTAGAAAATATATAAGCCTGTTATCACACTTGTTCATGAACCATCATCTCTGTGCANAGGTTGGTTACTCCATCTAGAAGAATTAGGAATAGGATTATACCCAGGGTTAAAAGGAGGAAAGCCTCCAATTGTAGGAGTCGTTTGTGGGACATGGGTACCACCAAACGATAAAGGAGTATGTGGAGGAGTTGTGCCCCCGAGTCCAATATTAGTATGTGGACCAACCGTTGGGATGGAGGTTGAAAATTGCGATGTGAAATTCAGCATACCACAAGAAAAATGACTAGAGGCCATAGGGATGGACTGAACATTATGGCCCGGTGAGTGAAAAAGAGACCCAAAAGGGTTCATGGCTATAGGTTGAGTAGTCACTATAGGATGGGTAGAGGTGATAATAGGCACCTCCGACACTACAACCATTATGGTTGAAGGTGTCGAAGGGGTATCATTAAATATAGTAGGTATGGGAGTCGAAGGGCTCCCAGTATATTTATGACTCGATTCAGTACTCATCCTTGTATGATCACAAGTTTGATAAGTGGAGGTGTGTGTACCATGTCTGATAACTTTAGGCCTTTTAGAAGGCAAAGACTCAAAATGCGATGGTAATTGTAAAAAGCGATGAGACTTGCAGGGAAGTTGGTCTGGCTCCATGATGACTCAAGACTCGAGATATAAAACAAATCCTAAGGCCAACTAGTAATCAAAGAACACACCAAAATAAAATCAAAAGGCCAATATACACACAAACAGGATAAAGTGGTTGAAAGGGGCCTCCCTCCCTAAATTAGGTATTCCTCGCCCAAAGGGAGCCTAAGACTCCCTGCTAAATATCAAAGGTATCAAAATCAATTATAAGGGCCCTCGTGGGCTTAACAACCAATCGTTCAAATCCCCCCGGAGAGGTAATCCTCCATAAAGGTTATGTGTTGTCTGACCCTTATCTAACCCAGGGTACCTGCAAAATAACCCTTGCAAGTAATCTATGTGGTACCTATGTCAAGCAACTAAGAAAACACGATATAACCGATGCACAAAAGAACAGTCATAAGTCAGGTCCACCGTATGGGAAGGGTAACAAAGCCCGAAACCTAAAAAGCACCTCCTCTCACAGAGGTAAAGGTACTATCAAGATCCGCATATACAAATAGATCCCCAAAAATATATCTGACGCTAAGAAGGTATTGGGGGGATATCCCTTCAACCAACCTCATGCAACCTCGTGTTTAACTCCGGTGTAAGCAGAGCCTACTGACATCACCAATTATACAATGTATTTCTCCACTCCCTTATTCAAAGACATATGTTGATTTAATAGCCTTGGATAAGTTTACTCACAAAATCTTATTCCAAGGCTCTAAATCCTAAGCTAGTTTATGCACCCTAGAAAATTAAAATCGTTTCTAATCAATTTTAAATTATCAAAATCGTTTCTTTTAGTGGCCTTTCTTACTCAAAAAGTTGTGGTTGTGAAACTAATGATGTTATGACTCAACAAGTAAAATAAATGAATATGAATACAATGCAAAGTCCTAACTTCAATTCCCAATAAATTATATGCTTTTCAAAATGCAATTCTCAATTTAGTTCTGCAATTCCAAATAAGATGCAATCTATCTTTACATGTACTAAGATCAATGATAAGGACTCAAAATATCAAATGCCAACAATGTAAAATGCCTAATATCTTTGTATTTTCAATATAAAAGAATGAAAATGCTAGGACTGAACAACAACTTGATATAAAAACTCCATTGCATGTAAACATAGACAAACCAAGTAGTATATCAAGAAGAAAATACCCAACCCAAGATGCAAGGACAATCAAATGAAAAGGATGATGAGAAAGGCATCGCCCAAAAATTCAACCAAAGAAAGGTTTCCTATCATTCCACACACACTTAACAGTCATAAAAGAGACCCAAGAAGACTCAACAACCATCAAAAATTACCCAGCAAACAACAAACCCAACAACCAAGTAGAAAAGGATGATGTACATGATTGTTCAAGTGAAAAGCGCATATATACACCTCTTGAAGAAGGACAACATGCGTATGTACTGATGGAATATCCAACAATACTGAGAGGGGGGGGAGAATCAATATTGCCTACTTTTTGCTTATTAATTCCAATTGATATTAAGAACACAGATTAATTATGCAATTAAGCAATATGATGAACAACAAACCCTTACACAAGATTTTATTGTGGAACCCAACAGGGAAAACCACGAACTCTTTTCTCATTAATAAATTGCTCTTTTACAAAATTGTTTTCAAGCTACAACTTGATGGAGAGATTGTCCCCAAGTTTCTTCAGCTACAACTGAAGGGATGCTTCCACACCCCATTTACCAGCTACAACTGGAAGGAGACTAAGACCCCCTAGTTTATCAGCTACCAGTGAAAGGATGCGTCAACACCCAATTTACCAGCTACAACTAGAAAGAGGTTACGACCCCCTACAGGCTTGTAGCCTGCCATAGCACCCCCCTACCACCCTGTTTAAGTTTATTGTCGATATGTGAATTTGTTGCTAACATCCAATTGATTTCACAATGCAATTCAATCTATGTTTCTCTTCATATTGAATTTGATTTATACAACCATTAACAGAAGTCCTGTCATAATTGACTCATTGACTTTGACTTGTTTTCCCTTGCTCCACCCTTCCTCCCTTAATGTAGGTTATAAAACTTAGAACTCTCTTACTGTACTCTTTTTAAGATGTTCATAAACACACATAGATACTATTAGTTATTCAAGTCTTCTTAGAATCATTAACTGTTGCACTTTCTACTTTGTATGCTGCAACCTCTGCTTGTATGGTCTTTTGGTTTTCTGTAGTCTAACTTCATCTTTTTCTCTCTAGCTTTTTACTCTATTTAAAAATTCAGATTCTGCTTCTGCATTTCATGACTTCTTGTGTTTGTATTATTACAACAATCTACTATGTTGTTCTTCAATAACTTTTAACACACATCTGTAGTTTTGTCCTTCTCTAACACAGTCTCAACTTTCTAAATTTGATCTTCAATCTTCTTCTACTGTCTCACAATTCTGCTTCTGATCTTTAGAAAATATATAAGCCTGTTATCACACTTGTTCATGAACCATCATCTCTGTGCATGCAAATACACAACTCTTCATATCATCACATCTTTGGTCTGTATTCTTTTTCTAAATGAAGATGGAGCTATGAGACCCTTACTTTCATCTCTGAATTCTATCTATATAGTCCTTCAATTCCCATAACCAACTAAACAAACTTACCTCTTGAATAAGAATGTGTCTCTTTGTCATAACGTTAGTTATATTATGTTTGTAACTTTTTTTTAGCATAATTAATTAACAAACTTTTGGTTAAGAAATTCGTGGAAATCTTGTTCAAGTTCGTCAATTCTACTAAATGCTCCTTTGATAGTATATTCCTTTAGTATTATTTCCACTGTTAATCCGATCTATATCCTTTTCAAAATCTTTTATCTGATCTAATATTCTCGGGATGAAGGACTAAACAAAAACAGCGTCAACAATTTCCTCCTCCGCAGATGACTACATACCCCTAGTGCGTATTATTTGTTGCATCTTTTCAAGATAATCGTCTATATCGTCATCCATAATAGACGGATCAACCACGAAGTCAAAAAGCTCACGGACAGACATAAATGCTACTCCATTTTTCTTAAAGAATTATGAGACATGAAGGCAGTCCTCACGCAAAAAGTCTAATGCATGTGGATGATCAAGGTATACATACTGAGAGACATCAATACAATACAAATGGCCCTCATGATAAAGAATATTGTATTCACTTAAATCTCCATTCACAAGTTTGCATTTCTAATATAAGGTACGCATCATGATGGCAACCTCTAAATAATTTTCGCGTAATTTATCCTCTAACAAGGCAACATTTTTTAGGTGAGGTGCATCCCAACCATTTGTTCCTATGAATTCCATGAAAAGAACATGAAGTCATAGAAGCATTGGTGTTGGAAACCGGATTCTAGCTTCCTTCAGCCTCAAAAGATTTCTCATTTCTTTTTCTGCCCAAGTCTTCACCATTTTTCTTGGATTATGCTTGCAATACCCATGCCTGAAATGGAAGTCTCCTTAAACATATATTTCCCTGTCTTTGAATAAAATAATATGATTTTTATAGACCTTGATATCCAACTCCTCTCCATTGTCTTTTGTTGTATGGTACACATTTGCTTCTTTACCTGTAGAAATGCACCCATTTATGTCTTGAAAAACACCTCGATTTAACATTTTGAACAAGGCCATGTGTGTTCTAGGATCGAGTGTCTGTTCAATATTAGCTTGATATGATTTCATATATTTGGTTTCCATAGGTGCTTCTTGTTTGGGTTTTAAGGATCAACAGGGCATTGCAAATTCATCCATATATGGAATTCTTGTAGAAGACTAGATTGCAGTCTCGTATTTGAGGAGTCCTTACTTGGGATCTTCTCTTCAATCCTAGCTTCGATTTGAGTTTCTTCGTCCTTTTGATAAGAGGATGATCTCACAATATTGTAGACAATAGAATAGATGTCGATGGCCCCAATTGCCATAGAAAACAAAAAAATGCATAAGCCATTCCATAGTCCATACAAACACCAACATTTGTGTATCTCTCATAGGATTGGTGTGAGTAGTCATATCGATATTTATGTGTGCACATATTGTAAATAGTTGTATAAATCAATGCATATTACCAAAAAATCTTTATGTAAAGCCTTTATAAATAGATTGATCATTTTGAAATGCATGCATTACACAATCTAGATACTTGTCATATATTGGAAAGACTAACTTCTTCTATGTTGCAACCTCGTCATTGGTAAGTGACAAATGGAGTAACATCCAGAAGAAAAAGGTCCTCCACCTTCTCGTTACCTTCTCCACTAAGAATTGTAGCATGGACCGTAGCACCATAAGCAACAACTTCAACAAGGTTGATACTCTTACAGAGCTCCTTCCCATTGAAGAAATCTTGCAACAATTGATGCACTTTTGGGGATACGAGTAGATCCTCCCACAAGGAAAACATCATGGATAGTGCTCTTAATTCATCATTTTGGCATCACTCAAACACTTCTCAACAGGCTCCATGAATTTCTTAAACAAATCCATGTTGAGCTCCTCAAATCTGGACCTAGTAATGGTGGATTAATAATCAATACCTTCATAAAGAGAATCGATCTCAATGGTAATTTGAGCAGTTGAAGACAACGTTCTCTTTTCCTTTTCACAAGTTTTTTCTAAGCCTTCTAAATCCTCACTGCCAAAATGGGTATCTCATGTTGTGGATTTAACCTCAAAGATACCCTCTTCAACAGTTAATAGAGAAACATCAAATGTTCCTCCCCTTAGATAAAAAATCAAAAACATTTTTCTCACCAATTGAGGTAGCCTTTTTGTCCAAACCATAAGCAATTGCAGCTACAGTTGGTTCATTTATGATTCTCATCACATTTAGCATTCGTTGTGGCTTGCCTCTAAGAGTCATTAAAATATGCAGGGAAGTCAATATTGTTAATGCCATCAATGCCTATTATCATCATCAAAGATTTATTATCAATGCCAATGTCATTAATGCCAACATTTTGCTTTGTCATCATACTACCTCATCCATGGCTCTATCAACATAGACATACATGTCATCATAGCGAATGTCTCTCATCTATTTGCCATCAATTCCAACCTGTAATGCCATATTTCCAACAATATCCCCCTTTGGAATTGATGCCAATACTATTTTCATTTCTCCCCCTTTTACATCAAGGGAAAAGGGTTGAATTACTCCCCCTCACTTTGATCACTGTCTCCTTTCTCTTTTCACATAAGTGGAGAAAGATGTAATCAAATCCCCCTTACTATGTACTTTCTCTAAAACCAATTGTAGTAGCTGATACCAATTGTTTTGAAAACAAAAATAGGGGTTCATTAACCAAGTAATGAGACATTGGTAGATGTGATTTCTAATCTAAGTCATCTTTTAAAATTTTAGATTTTCAAGATTATGGAGATGAACTTCTCAATGTTTTATCCTTCTTCATTTATTTCACTGAACTTGATTTCATCATGGTTTAATCAGAGTTTCATTACATCAACAGTTGACCTCCAAGGTTCAAGCCCTAATCTTTTAGACTTCAATCTCCCCTTGATATCATGCACTATCTTCTATGTTGCTACAATGACTGTCCATGCCCTCAAACATAAATTTTCCTTGGGCTACAATCAAATTTGATCATGAACGTAAATGTTCCTTTGTCAAATGCCTCACTAATTTCTGCTCATATTGGCTTCACAAATCTATTTATGCTTTGCCTCGGGAGATTTTTCAAGAATGCTTTAATTCCTCACGCAAATAGTTCTTTCAATCTACCTCTTCAATTTGGATCATCAAGTCAGAATCAAGGCTGAAACTGTATTTTTATCAATTATCATATTATGTATTCACTTTTGGACCGAAGCTCCTCAATATTCTCCTGCAGAATANATATGCTTTTCAAAATGCAATTCTCAATTTAGTTCTGCAATTCCAAATAAGATGCAATCTATCTTTACATGTACTAAGATCAATGATAAGGACTCAAAATATCAAATGCCAACAATGTAAAATGCCTAATATCTTTGTATTTTCAATATAAAAGAATGAAAATGCTAGGACTGAACAACAACTTGATATAAAAACTCCATTGCATGTAAACATAGACAAACCAAGTAGTATATCAAGAAGAAAATACCCAACCCAAGATGCAAGGACAATCAAATGAAAAGGATGATGAGAAAGGCATCGCCCAAAAATTCAACCAAAGAAAGGTTTCCTATCATTCCACACACACTTAACAGTCATAAAAGAGACCCAAGAAGACTCAACAACCATCAAAAATTACCCAGCAAACAACAAACCCAACAACCAAGTAGAAAAGGATGATGTACATGATTGTTCAAGTGAAAAGCGCATATATACACCTCTTGAAGAAGGACAACATGCGTATGTACTGATGGAATATCCAACAATACTGAGAGGGGGGGGAGAATCAATATTGCCTACTTTTTGCTTATTAATTCCAATTGATATTAAGAACACAGATTAATTATGCAATTAAGCAATATGATGAACAACAAACCCTTACACAAGATTTTATTGTGGAACCCAACAGGGAAAACCACGAACTCTTTTCTCATTAATAAATTGCTCTTTTACAAAATTGTTTTCAAGCTACAACTTGATGGAGAGATTGTCCCCAAGTTTCTTCAGCTACAACTGAAGGGATGCTTCCACACCCCATTTACCAGCTACAACTGGAAGGAGACTAAGACCCCCTAGTTTATCAGCTACCAGTGAAAGGATGCGTCAACACCCAATTTACCAGCTACAACTAGAAAGAGGTTACGACCCCCTACAGGCTTGTAGCCTGCCATAGCACCCCCCTACCACCCTGTTTAAGTTTATTGTCGATATGTGAATTTGTTGCTAACATCCAATTGATTTCACAATGCAATTCAATCTATGTTTCTCTTCATATTGAATTTGATTTATACAACCATTAACAGAAGTCCTGTCATAATTGACTCATTGACTTTGACTTGTTTTCCCTTGCTCCACCCTTCCTCCCTTAATGTAGGTTATAAAACTTAGAACTCTCTTACTGTACTCTTTTTAAGATGTTCATAAACACACATAGATACTATTAGTTATTCAAGTCTTCTTAGAATCATTAACTGTTGCACTTTCTACTTTGTATGCTGCAACCTCTGCTTGTATGGTCTTTTGGTTTTCTGTAGTCTAACTTCATCTTTTTCTCTCTAGCTTTTTACTCTATTTAAAAATTCAGATTCTGCTTCTGCATTTCATGACTTCTTGTGTTTGTATTATTACAACAATCTACTATGTTGTTCTTCAATAACTTTTAACACACATCTGTAGTTTTGTCCTTCTCTAACACAGTCTCAACTTTCTAAATTTGATCTTCAATCTTCTTCTACTGTCTCACAATTCTGCTTCTGATCTTTAGAAAATATATAAGCCTGTTATCACACTTGTTCATGAACCATCATCTCTGTGCA
Organism: Picea glauca; assembly: GCA_000966675.3. Taxonomy (NCBI): domain Eukaryota; kingdom Viridiplantae; phylum Streptophyta; class Pinopsida; order Pinales; family Pinaceae; genus Picea; species Picea glauca. Next base: position 11,031 of record JZKD02S1679051.1, read on the forward strand.
CGCAAATACACAACTCTTCATATCATCACATCTTTGGTCTGTATTCTTTTTCTAAATGAAGATGGAGCTATGAGACCCTTACTTTCATCTCTGAATTTTATCTATATAGTCCTTCAATTCCCATAACCAACTAAACAGACTTACCTCTTGAATAAGAATGTGTCTCTTTGTCATAACGTTAGTTATATTATGTTTGTAACTTTTTTTAGCATAATTAATTAACAAACTTTTGGTTAAGAAATTCGTGGAAATCTTGTTCAATTTCGTCAATTCTACTAAATGCTCCTTTGATAGTATATTCCTTTAGTATTATTTCCACTGTTAATCCGATCTATATCATTTTCAAAATCTTTTATCTGATCTAATGTTCTCGGGATGAAAGACTAAACAAAAACAGCTTCAACAATTTCCTCCTCCGCAGATGACTACATACCCCTAGTGCGTATTATTTGTTGCATCTTTTCAAGATAATTGTCTATATCATCATCCATAATATATGGATCAACCATGAAGTCAAAAGGCTCACGGACAGACATAAATGCTACTCCATTTTTCTTAAAGAATTCTGAGACATGAAGGCAGTCCTCACGCAAAAAGTCTAATGCGTGTGGATGATCAAGGTATACATACTGAGAGACATCAATACAATACAAATGGCCCTCATGATAAATAATATTGTATTCACTTAAATCTCCATTCACAAGTTTGCATTTCTAATATAAGGTACACATCATGATGGCAACCTCTAAATAATTTTCGCGTAATTTATCCTCTAACAAGGAAACATTTTTTAGGCGAGGTGCATCCCAACCATTTGTTCCTATGAATTCCATGAAAAGAACATGAAGTCATAGAAGCATTGGTGTTGGAAATCGGATTCTAGCTTCCTTCAGCCTCAAAAGATTTCTCATTTCTTTTTCTGCCCAAGTCTTCACCATTTTTCTTGGATTATGCTTGCAATACCCATGCCTGAAACGGAAGTATCCTTAAACATATCTTTCCCTGTCTTTGAATAAAATAATATAATTTTTATAGACCTTGATATCCAACTCCTCTCCATTATCTTTTGTTGTATGGTACACATTCGCTTCTTTACCTGTAGAAATGCACCCATTTATGTCTTGAAAAACACCTCAATTTAACATTTTGAACAAGGCCATGTGTGTTCTAGGATCGAGTGTCTGTTCAACGGTAGCTCGATATGATTTCATATATTTGGTTTCCATAGGTGCTTCTTGTTTGGGTTTTAAGGATCAACAGGGCATTGCAGATTCATCCATATATGGAATTCTTGTAGAAGACTAGATTGCAGTCTCGTATTTGAGGAGTCCTTACTTCGGATCTTCTCTTCAATCCTAGCTTCGATTTGAGTTTCTTCGTCCTTTTGATAAGAGGATGATCTCACAATATTGTAGACAATAGAATAGATGTCGATGGCCCCAATCGCCATAGAAAACAAAAAAATGCATAAGCCATTCCATAGTCCATACAAACACCAACATCTGTGTATCTCTCATAGGATTGGTGTGAGTAGTCATATTGATATTTATGTGTGCACATATTGTAAATAGTTGTATAAATCAATGCATATTACCAAAAAATATTTATGTAAAGCCTTTGTAAATAGATTGATCATTTTGAAATGCATGCATTACACAATCTAGATACTTGTCATATATTGGAAAGACTAACTTCTTCTATGTTGCAACCTCGTCATTGGTAAGTGACAAATGGAGTAACATCCAGAAGAAAAAGGTCCTCCACCTTCTCGTTACCTTCTCCACTAAGAATTGTAGCATGGACCGTAGCACCATAAGCAACAACTTCAACAAGGTTGATACTCTTACAGAGCTCCTTCCCATTGAAGAAATCTTGCAACAATTGATGCACTTTTGGGGATACGAGTAGATCCTCCCACAAGGAAAACATCATGGATAGTGCTCTTAATTCATCATTTTGGCATCACTCAAACACTTCTCAACAGGCTCCATGAATTTCTTAAACAAATCCATGTTGAGCTCCTCAAATCTGGACCTAGTAATGGTGGATTAATAATCAATACCTTCATAAAGAGAATCGATCTCAATGGTAATTTGAGCAGTTGAAGACAACGTTCTCTTTTCCTTTTCACAAGTTTTTTCTAAGCCTTCTAAATCCTCACTGCCAAAATGGGTATCTCATGTTGTGGATTTAACCTCAAAGATACCCTCTTCAACAGTTAATAGAGAAACATCAAATGTTCCTCCCCTTAGATAAAAAATCAAAAACATTTTTCTCACCAATTGAGGTAGCCTTTTTGTCCAAACCATAAGCAATTGCAGCTACAGTTGGTTCATTTATGATTCTCATCACATTTAGCATTCGTTGTGGCTTGCCTCTAAGAGTCATTAAAATATGCAGGGAAGTCAATATTGTTAATGCCATCAATGCCTATTATCATCATCAAAGATTTATTATCAATGCCAATGTCATTAATGCCAACATTTTGCTTTGTCATCATACTACCTCATCCATGGCTCTATCAACATAGACATACATGTCATCATAGCGAATGTCTCTCATCTATTTGCCATCAATTCCAACCTGTAATGCCATATTTCCAACAATATCCCCCTTTGGAATTGATGCCAATACTATTTTCATTTCTCCCCCTTTTACATCAAGGGAAAAGGGTTGAATTACTCCCCCTCACTTTGATCACTGTCTCCTTTCTCTTTTCACATAAGTGGAGAAAGATGTAATCAAATCCCCCTTACTATGTACTTTCTCTAAAACCAATTGTAGTAGCTGATACCAATTGTTTTGAAAACAAAAATAGGGGTTCATTAACCAAGTAATGAGACATTGGTAGATGTGATTTCTAATCTAAGTCATCTTTTAAAATTTTAGATTTTCAAGATTATGGAGATGAACTTCTCAATGTTTTATCCTTCTTCATTTATTTCACTGAACTTGATTTCATCATGGTTTAATCAGAGTTTCATTACATCAACAGTTGACCTCCAAGGTTCAAGCCCTAATCTTTTAGACTTCAATCTCCCCTTGATATCATGCACTATCTTCTATGTTGCTACAATGACTGTCCATGCCCTCAAACATAAATTTTCCTTGGGCTACAATCAAATTTGATCATGAACGTAAATGTTCCTTTGTCAAATGCCTCACTAATTTCTGCTCATATTGGCTTCACAAATCTATTTATGCTTTGCCTCGGGAGATTTTTCAAGAATGCTTTAATTCCTCACGCAAATAGTTCTTTCAATCTACCTCTTCAATTTGGATCATCAAGTCAGAATCAAGGCTGAAACTGTATTTTTATCAATTATCATATTATGTATTCACTTTTGGACCGAAGCTCCTCAAT
>JZKD02S1679054.1:0-13080 GCA_000966675.3 Picea glauca
CCAGAACTTCTCAAATGCAAATGAATTTTGTAAAGGGATACCTGGGATCTCCATAGATAAGCAAATAGGCCAATGATCATAACCAATAGAAGGGAGAATGCTTGCCTCAATGCTTTGCCCCGATAACATTGTATATTGGGAATTAGGAAGTTGTCAAGTCAACAAGCAACTTGTTGATCCCCACCCTTCCTATTATTCCATGTGTGTAACCCATTGACAGTTTCCAGATCAATAAGTTGAAGCTGAAGAATGAGGTGCTTGAAATCATCATAATTAGAGTCTAGTCACCTAATTCCTCCTCATTTTTCATCTAGAGAGGTGATAATGTTAAAATCCCCTCCAATAATCCAATGACTCTCATAGGATATCAATTAGGGATTGTATGCTTTGTAGAAAGGTATGCTTCTCATTCGGACTTTGAGGGCCGTAAACATTGGTGATATAGTCAATATCTGGAGAGACTATGACTTGAAATTTAGCTGTAATACTTCACGTAGTAGAAAAAAAAATATCCAATAAAATAGTATTTGGATTCTAGAGATGGGATAAAACTCCAATAAAGCCCCTAGAATCCATATCCATAATTCTACTTTGCTTCCAACATTTAGACAAAAGTGAATCATCTACAAAGCTAAGACATTTAGTTTCCTGTAGCATAGCGATATCAAGAGTGTTTTCTCTTACTGTTATGTCCTCTAATATTCCACAAGATAATATTTATTGAGAGATGTGAGGAGAGGTGGGTTGATACATATATGTAATCATTACATTTTACCTATAGTTAACTAGGAGATTACCTATTTCCTATAGAAGTTGCTAATTGGTCTTGCGGCCTCATCTCTTGTCTTCTTTATGGTGTTTCCCAATTTCCTTGAGCTTGTCTATTTTGACCCCAAACCCTGGTGTTGATCCCTGAGAAGGGTGTTGTTGATCTTTTATTCTTCTATGAATGACTTGTTGCACCCATTGGATATGTTCACTTGGAATAGATTGCAGATGTTGATGTTGACATGCATCTGCAATGCCTTGAAGGTTTATCCCCTCTAGATCCATATCCTCCCTTGTCGATTTAGTATCACCTTCTCCCTCTTCTACAACCATGGCTTCATCCATATCGTTGGAGGGGGAGTCCCCTTCCCCAACTTTATGCTTCTTGCCCCCCTTTGTGACTGACTCCAAAATTGTACCCTCTGTCTGTTGTGTATTCTTTCCATTTAGTTTCTTGGTAGTTGGATCCTCTGAATCGCTAGGGGATTGCTCGGGAATTTAAAACGTATTTTTGGTTGCATCCCTTTCGATAAAAATGAAGCTCCCAGTTTCTTGGTTGGCTTTTTCTTGTTTGGTACCTTCACAAAACCTTCCACATGTTTTTCTCAACTAGTCAATTTCCTTTTGGCTATATATTGAGAGGGAAATATCTGAAGAGATGTCCATTTTCATGGCACTTATGAAAGTGAAAGGGAATGTGTTCATAGTCTATGGCTTGCACCCACTCTAAGTCCCGATCGCCGAGATAGATGGATTCCAGAATAGGCTTTGAAACTTTCATGAAAACACATATTCTAGCATATGTAGTACATTCACCCTACTTCGTAGCTTCTACAATTTTGACAAAGGTTCCTAGGGTATTACCTATTTCCTCAAAGATTTCATCATGTCATTATTCTCGAGGGAGTGAACACAACCTAATCTAGACCGATGCATAAGAAAAGTCAAAGATTTCATCATGTTGTTATTCTCGAGGGAGTGAATAAAACCTGATCTAGACCGATGCATAGGAAAATTCTTCCTTCTCAGGACTAAATTTCTTTGTCCAATAGCGCAAATGTAGCCCAACCAAATTGAAAAAATATAGGCCATATTTGAATATGTGTTCCCTGTCCTCCTAGTTATGGAATATTGTAGTGAAAAATCCCTTCAAACCCAACTTTAGATCTATATGCACTTTTGGCTTACACCAAGTATTGATCCAACCTATTAGTACTCGTTCCATAGGCCCGATGCCAAGAAATTTTTCGATTATTGTGTGATCCTTCATATATTGGATATAACTTCTCATCTTGCTTGTCTAGATCTCATATCTTGGCATCCTAGCTGCCTTGGGAATACATTTACCCATTTCCTAGGCTCAATCATCTTTTGGATGCAATGGATCATCCTCTGAGATCGACTCCTTACCACTACTACTCTCCCCCAAAATGAGTTCATTGTTACGTGCAATAGTTTCAATAACCACTACTTGAATCTGATCACTTCGTGGCTTACCACCCACACCATGGTTTGTCACAATATCTTAGAAGAAGGTGGAAGCCCCGACATTTTCATGAGAAACAAAGAAACACATAGAACTGCGTAGAAACCCAAATCGTAAATTGATTTTCTATGAAATTTTCATTATGTATATCCAAATCATACACGTGTAATATAAAGAAATTCGCTGCATTCTGGAGTGTGGGGTGGATTGAAAATTAGGGCTGAGATGGAGTTGGACTCGTACTTCAATTCCTAGCCTCCGTGAACATGTATTTTGTTTCCTTGTCAAGCACAGCAGCCATAACCCTGCACTACTCGTCAATAAAATTGTTGAATTTTAGGGTTTTCCATCACGCCCCTTTCCCTTTCTCTATTATTGGCCTTTCGACTTTGCGAACTCACGCACGCTATATCCAACGACTTTTCTCCGAAACGTCCATTTATCTTTCTCTATTATTGGCCTTTTGATTTTGCCAACTCACTCACGCCATCTATAATGACTTTTCTTGCAGACCGCCGCCCAAGACGACCGGGAGTTAATACGGCGATTTCCCTGTCGATTTTTCTGTGCCTTCCATGTTATTGCTGGAGGACTTCAATCAAGAGCTGCTCTCTTTTTATATACCTACATAGCTAAGAACGTAACTCACTGAGCAATAGGAGTTACATATTCCAACAAGAAGGACACTTGATACTAAGAGATCGAGAGGAAGAAATGGATCATAAAGGTGTCATCCTTATGATCTGGATGATTTTGTTTGGAATGCACGTAATTTGCTGGAGGAACGTCATCGATTCCCTTCATCCATGGACCGTCACGAGAAAAGGGACGTGGAGGCTCTTCTGTCCTTAAAAAAGAGTATCAAATCGGATCCATCTGGACAGTTGTGCACCTGGACAACTGAGAACTCAAAGGAAGTATGCTCCTGGTATGGTATTACCTGCAAGCAATACACCAGTAGAGTTGTTGCCGTAATACTTCTTGTTTTCATGCCCTATGGTACAGTCCGCGTCGATCCTCAATTACAATTGGAAGGTACACTTTCGTCCTCTCTCGGCAACCTCTCATTGTTGCACACGTTGAATCTTTCTGGTAATAATTTTACAGTAGGAATCCCACCCGAATTCGGGCAGCTTAAGGCGCTGGGAATACTTGACCTCGGCTTTAATTATATGCTTGGGGTTCTATTCCAAAATCACTGTTTAATTGCACACGACTCCGATGGATCAGCCTTGCAAATAACAGGTTGACAAGCACCTTGCAAATAACAGGTTGACAGGCACCATACCAGCAGAGATTGGTCGTCTGGTCAYGTTGGACCATCTCGACTTAGCTGTGAATAATTTGGGYGGAAGYATTCCAATTGCTTTGAGAAACTGCACATCTCTCCGAGAGTTGGTGATTAGATGGAACAAGCTCAGTGGTCCTATCCCTTCCCTTTTGACTTCGATGAGAAGTCTATCCCATCTTGACTTTCAAGGGAACGATTTCAGTGGTCCAATCCCTTCCGTTCTGGGTCTGATTAGAAGTTTATCCAGTCTTTTCCTTAGTAATAACTCACTAAGTGGTCACATCCCTCCGGCTCTTGGCAATTGTACTCGGCTATTGGACCTCGTCTTGTCTCGCAATGATTTGAGTGGGAAAATCCCAGTGGAATTGGCGTTGTTGCAGAAACTAGAGATGCTCAATCTAAAGAGTAACAAATTGGAGAATAGTATTCCTCCATCGTTGGTAAATTGCTCTTCCCTTCAGATTTTAGAGTTGGGGCAGAACCAATTGTCCGGCAACATAACACCTCAATTGGGTAATTTCAGAGAACTTAGTGAAATGTACATTGAGAGTTTAGAGGATATGGGTAATATTTCAGGTTCTATCCCTCCCGAAATAGGGAACTGCAGCAATCTTTCATCCCTGAAGTTAAGGGGGAACGCAATTCAAGGACCTCTGCCTATGAATATATTCCAGCTCCCTCTCTATGAGTTAGATCTTTATTCAAATAGCATCACAGGAACGTACCTGAGGCCATTGCTAATTCGAGTCAATTGACCATACTAAATCTTGGTAAAAATAAGCTCGGGGGTAGTATGAGTGAAGCCATTACAAATTTGAGCAAGCTTGGATCATTTGACTTGGGAAAGAACAGACTCAAAGATACTATCCCAAAATCCATTGGAAATCTTCACTCTCTTCAATACATGGATTTGAATTCAAACAACTTAGTTGGATGTATCCCACATACCATAGGTCGGCTAAAGTATGTGTCTGCTATATATTTTTGGGAGTATTCCAGATAGTATTATCAGTTTGGTTTCACTTTATATTTTATATCTATCCAAAAATAGTCTAGTGGGACCAATTCGTGAGGGCATCAACAATTGCAATTCTTTAGCTTCAATGGGACTATGCCCACATCTTTGGCCATCAGTACCAACATTCAAACTTTTGGATTTAAGTGGACCAATTCGTGAGGGCATCAACAATTGCAATTCTTTAGCTTCAATGGGACTATGCCCACATCTTAGGCCACCAGTACCAACATTCAAACTTTTGGATTTAAGTAGAAATGAGCTGATAGGGGAACTTCCTGGTTACTTTTCATTTTTTCATGACTTGAAAGTTTTAAAAGTCGGAAATAATAATTTTCATTGTGATGTTCCTAAATGGATTACAAATCTTACCAATTTGTATTTCTTGGATTTATCCAATAATAAATTTAGTGGAAGAATACCATACGATCTTGATAGACTTCAACGATTTGCAATAAATGCATCTTCTCGAGATACATCCGGGTTGTATTACAACAATCATCCCAAAATTTCTGAACAATACAATACCTGAAGAAATCACAATTGACATGAAAGGTGGTGAGTATAGTCGATGTATGTGCTACCTATGCGCATTGTATTAGATTTGTCTAACAATAATCTTAAAGGAGAAATACTTCCAAGCATAGGACGTATGAATAGTTTGGTATTGTTGAATTTATCTGGGAACCAATTGGAAGGGGTAAAACCCACATCTCTTAGTAATATATCTACTTTGGGGGTGTTGGACTTGGCAAAAAATCATTTCAATGGACTAATTCCAGAAGCAATTTCTAATATACTGTTAGAATATAATGGATGTGCTTGTTTAACCATAGACAATATCACTATTGTCACCCAACCATAGGCCAAAGCCACCCCTGAGCACCTTAACCTTGACAGAGAATCATTCCAGAAGCAAACCCTAGGCTAGATAGTCAAACAAGATAGCACAGCTCTCTCCAAGGGTAACGCACCAACCAAGAATAACAAAAGATGATCAGAAGGTCCAAACCCAGAGAAGACCGAGACTATAGACTAGCAGCAACAACTTCTCCAAGACTTGCACACAAAACTACCCAACTGTAGTGCGCACAAGTGTGCTACTGCAGTTCTGAGAATACTTGCCAGAATGAAGACTGGCCTCCTGTATTTATACTAATTCTAGCAGACTGCCTAGGCCGACTTCTCATTCTGGGTGCCACTTTACTTAGTATATAATATTTCCTTTAGCCGACTTCTTCTCTTGGAGGCTAATAACCTAATACAAATTATCCTCTTGAGCCGACTTGTCTTCTAGGGTTATTAGCCAACTAATTAGGGTTTCTTCTTGCTTCCCGGAATATTTTATTCTTGTCGGGTTTACACATGGAGGTAAATACCTCCCGTAGCTACCATAATGTCAACACTCCCTCCTAGCTAGGGAGGTATTGAAGGTAATGGTCTTGAGGACAAACATACCATTCACCTAGTAGCATCGACATAGTCATATAGACTATTTCATGATTAAATCATGAGTACCATCTTCACTATCAATGTCATCAACTACATCATCTCTCGAAATCATACTCCATATGAATAATCAAACATGATGTTGGATAAGTCACTCACTCCATAGAGTGACACAAGAACCATTCTTCTAATCCGTACATATGTCCTAGAAGAATAAATGTCTTGGACCATTTTCCGTTTGGGGAATCTCTATCCATTGATCATCCATCTAGCTAATAATCATTTCCAACACTACCGATAGTCTTCAAGGCAATCGGAAAAATTTCATTCAATAGAACACAATTGTGTCTATCCATAGTAGTACACAACTACAATCCAGTGGTACACTACCACACCAAGTATAACACAGATACTTGATCAGTGGCATATAGTCACAATCAGTGGAACACACACACCACAGTAGTATATATCTACTATCCAGAGACATACAGTCTCCATAACAATCATATCATCTGATATCAACCTGCACAGAAAACATTGTTATGATATAAATTGAATCATTTGGACCCTTCTTCCACTCACATATGTGAGATCTGCAAGAGCATCTTCCCTTAGAAGGTAAAACATCAATGATGAGCTATCTGGACTATTCTTCTCAAGCAAGGAAGAATAATTGTTCCAATTTCTAAGCCTGGACCATTCACCTATCTGGGCCATTCCTCCGGCATTAAAAAAAGTTCAACCTGGAGAGAATGAGTCTGTTGTAGGAAATGCATGTCCCTAATTGTTGAACCTAAACCATTCACCTATCTAGGCTATTCCTCCGACACTAAACAAAGTGCAACCTGAAGAGAATGAATCTGCCCTAAGGAATGAATGTCCAAACCATTTCCTAAGGAAATGACTATCCTGTACCAACCTCCAAAAAGGACCATTCTTCGAAACTGCTCACAAGTAAGAGCTTTGAAAGAATGACTATCTGGCGAGGCAGACTAGTCTTCTTGACCACTACTGAGAGTGATCGTCAAGAAGAGAGATTGTCCTAGACCATTACCCCACACTGGCCACAAGGGGAATCGTTTTCTATGGTACGTCAACAATCCATCGAACCATTTTCATTACGAAACTAAACGTTCGATCTGGACCATTTTCCGAACTGGAAAACGCCTGTCCATCAGAAATCTCAAACCACTTTTCCGAACTGGAAAGGGAACTACTCATCCTGGACCATTTTTCGAACTGAAAAATGATTGTCCATAAGTCAATAAAACATCAGTTCTCCCTCCCAACCTAGGATTCATCTCTTCCTTTTTCAATAAGGAAGTCGTCTCCATGAGCTCTAGCTTGAGTATGCAAACTCTTTCATCCTGGACAGAAGCTTTACCAAAATGTCTGCTTATCTGCTCATCTATGGAGATATATATTGGAGAACCACTTTCTCTTTTCTGGACTTCATCATGGAGAATGTAATGCTTGATCTCAATGTGCTTCGGTCTTTCTGGAACACTGGTTTTTTTGAAGGCTTCATATAGCTTTGATCATTACAGTATATCATTGTTGGATTCATCTTTTGTTTCCTGCTAGCTCATAACATTGTGACAAGACTCAAACTGGAACATATCCATGTGGCACTTCTTTTGTCATCATGAGAGTTTGTCATGGATTAGCAATCCATCATTCTAAACTTCAAAGTAACCATTCTGATTTTTATCATAGAAGGTTTTCACCACGCTTCTGTTGTGCATGAGAAGCTTTGCACCAAGTTGTTTGAGTCCATACAAAATCTTCTTTCATCTGCATACAAGGGTCTCTTTCTGGTATACCTCAAAGCCTTGAGGTTGCTCTACATACGCTCTTTGTTCAATTATTATGGAGAACAGTCTTTGCATTCATTTGATGTCAACTCCAAACCATGGATATTGTGGACGATATAATGGATCATGTAGAGGTATATCTTTTTTACTAGAACAAGTAATCATCATAGTCTTCTCCCTCCATCTAAGAGAACCTCTAGTTCTCGATCTCACAATGCTTACATTCATAAGTCTTCCATACACTATTCTTCATCACAACTTTCAGTTCCTCTGCTTGATTGCTTTTAGTGAGTTCATATCAGGCTGGTAGTTTTGTGATTCTCTATACAATGACTGGTTGTTCTGTCTTTTCTTTATTTCTTGGAATCTTCATGTTCTTCCTCATGTTTCTATTTAGCTCTTGAGTTCATGGAGTTTTCTATAGATTCCATGCCCTGAAGATTCTGTCGTATTCCTTTCATCATAGGATCATGGATGTGGATGGACAACCAGAGATACTTTGAGGCTTCTTTTTCTGGAGAAGAATTCTGTTAAAGTCAAACTGAACACGTGTTGTTTTTCATGGTTGCTACCATGGATAGATACTTTATCATCTTCAATGGATCATATAATTTAGGATTATCTCCCTCCTAATCCTTTCTTCATGCTCTTCTTTTGGAAATATATAACCGGCTCCCTCCATCTAGGAGAGTCCACGCTTTCGTCTGCATCCCTATTGCCTTCTGCAAAGTGTCACAAATCTTTTTCCAATTTCCTCTTGATTGTTGACTTCTTTCTGTCTTTACTTCTTCTAGGTTTCTTCAAGATTGATTCTGATTTCAGCTTATCTTGCAGTTGTTACTTATGTAATAAATTCCACGTGAATTGTTACCAAGGGTTGTTGATGTACTTCATCCTTTCATGTGTATTGTTTGACTTGTAGTCATAGTGATAGAAATCCTTATCTTGTTTTTCTTCCATAGGTAATTTTCTCTTGGAACACATTATCTTCTAGGAAATAGATATGCAAGATATGTACATAAAACATGGTATATACAAGAACTATGAAGAGTATTGTTACCTAGTATTAGAAGAAGGAGTTTGTTTCATCCTGCTTAGTCTTCTTTGTAGGTTCCTTTTCTTCGACAACTGATGCTTCATGTGTCTCCTTCCTTTTCTTTAGCTCAGGACAATGATTCTTGCAGTGATCATATTTTTGACAGTTGAAGCATTGTATTTCCGACATATATTTCTCTTGATTTGGCTTCTTCCTTGAGCCAAAATTCCTTTTGTTCCTAAAATTCTTGAATCTTGTTGTGAAGGCTTAATCATCGTATTTCTTTTGAGGTTTCTCTTTTGCACTAATCCTTGATTCTTCTTGCGCACAACAAGTCCAAAGTTCTTCAAATGTAGGATACTCCTTCCTTGTGTTCATGCTTGCGGCAAATGCATCCCATGTCTTGGGAAGACCGTTGAGTACTGTATTTACCAGTTCCTTCTCTGAAATGATTTCTTCAATAGCTTGTAGTTGATATCTAAACCGAGAGATTCTCACAAAGTATTATGTTATGTTGTCATCATCATTCATCTTCATGTCACGGAGCTCATTCTTCATACTCATTACTTGTCCAATGGTTCTGACTAAGAAGAGGTTTGTTAGGGCATCGTACATCCTTTTAGACGAATCAAGATGGGATATGTAGGGTATCAAGTGGTATTTTATAGAATTCACTATGATACTCATGGCATTGATGTCATTGTCTTTGAACTTCTCCATAACTGCAACGTTTTGTGGTTCCTTCTCTTTTCCTTCTTCAAACTCTGGTTCCACAATATTTCCTTTCACGATATCCAGCACTTTGTTCTTGGGATCAATCCTTGTCTTCCGTTCTCTAAAGTTAGAAGCCCCTTCTAACTTGTTTTCTGACTTCATATAGTAAGTCATGTCTTCTTTGACTTGGTCAACCCTAGATTTGACCAAAAACTCAAACTTGACGTCTTAGCTTGTTGAGAGTACCAAGAGATGCGCTAGGCTAGGGTGCACTAGTATATCCAAAAATTAGGTCAATCCCTTCACTTAAGGTGTCTTAACGGGAGGGTTATGGTTTCTGCAACTGCACCTGCTAGTAACCCTAGCAGTAGTGCTTTAGTAACTGCTCCTGCTAGAAACCCTAGCAGTAGTTCTTCAATGAGCTTAGTATCCTTATGGCTATGCTACCTTCTAGTGGTTAGACTGAATGAAGGAGGTGTGGGACCATAACCCGTTAGAATATAATGGATGTGCTCGTTTAACCATAGACAATATCACTATTTTCACCCAACCATAGGCCAAAGCCACCCCCGAGAACCTTAACCTTGACAGCGAATCATTCTGGAAGAAAACCCTAGGCTAGATAGCCAAACAAGATACTGCACCTCTCTCAAGGATAGCGCACCAAGCAAGAATAACAAAAGTTGATCAGAAGGTCCAAACCTAGAGAATACCGAGACTATAGACTGGCGGAAGCATCTTCTCCAGGACTTGTGCACAAAACTGCCCAACTACAGTGCGCACAAGTGTGCTACTGCAGTTCTGAGAATACTTGCTAGAATGAAGACTGGCCTCCTGTATTTATACTAATTCTGGCAGACTGCCTGGGCCGACTTCTCATTTTGGGTGCCAATTTACTTAGTATATAATATTTCCTTTAGCTGACTTCTTCTCTTGGAGGCTAATAACCTAATACAAATTACCCTCTTGAGTCAACTTATCTTCTAGGGTTATTACCCAACTAATTAGGGTTTCTTCTTGCTTCCCTGAATATTCTATTCTCGTCAAGTTTACACGTGGAGGTAAATACCTCTCGTAGCTACCATAATGTCAACACATACATGGGTTGGAAGTTTTGGATGTTTCATCTAACAACCTTTGGGGGAAAATCCCTACAGGTACACAGTTTTCCACTTTCAGTTTAATTTCATTTAAAAGGAACAAGTGCTTGTGGAGGTGTCCTCTATATCCATGCAATCCAAATGAAAAATCTATCTGAGAAGGTAATGGTACTAGTAAAAATAATCATGTTAAAGTGGATTGGTTAAATCGTATGAATGAAAAAATGTCATTAATAGAATTGGGGATAGGGGCGGGGATAGGATTTGGAAGAGTAGTTTCTATATTCACAATGTGGAAAAAAGCTAAGTGTTGGTTGTTTGGTGTTTCTGCCAACAAACCACAATTTTTTTATGGAGTGTATAGCCCCCCTACATAATGGAGCACTATATTTGATGAAACCAAAATATGAATAAAATAGCTTGTATTATCAGGATAGCCTTCATTTTACAATATCAAATGATACTCATAAATTTATAAAGAAAAAACTCTGATTATATATTTGGGAATTTTTGTTTTATAGTGTTTTTGTTGGATCCTGGCTTGAGAGACAGTCGGCATTCGAAATTTGTTTGAAAAGTACCAATCGGTGCAAAATTGTGTATTGTAAAAAGCATTTTGAATTTGTTTAACATAAAATAGGCATTATGTGCAATGCACCCTAATTGTTATAACACTATATCTTGTAAAAATAACTTTGAGTTTGCTTACATTTAAATTTTAGTTTATGTGGGAAGAACCCAACTAGTAAAGACTCTATACTGAAATAATCATTTTGAGTTTGCTTAAAATAGAATATCAAGGCAATGGTTCTCAAAAAGCTATACATATTGTCAATGGTTCGACAAGAACAAATCCTAATTAGAATAGAATATCAAGGCAATGGTTCAAAAAGAACAAATCCTAATTAGTGAAGATGCTTTGGCACTTACGGTTTGACAACAACCAATCATGAGTTTGAAACCAATCGACATGTGTGTTGGGATTTGGTGACAATGAATTCCTCCAAGGATGGATTTCGATCCTATTATTCTGCGTTGGTTGCAACTAAAATAGACCAAGTTAGAATATCGATAGGAGTGCATTTAATAATCAGTTTCTTGTGTAAATGTATATAAATTCATGTAAGCCCGTAGAGGCAGATACGACAGAGTGAGAGGAATGAGAGAACTTGCAAGTCTATTGTAATATCCATGATCTGAATAATAAGACAATCGATGCCTATGCTTGGTGTACGTAGCCCAACGTTTGGGTGAACCACGTGAAATCCCTGTGTTTCTTATCTGTGTGATTGTTAATTATCATATGTGAATTGTGTTTTTCGCATTTGCAATTCTAACAAGTAGTATCAAAGATGGTTAGAGGAGAGGGTGTCGAGGGCGTCAAATTCTCTGAGGAACCGCAGGAGTGAAACTTGTGTACAGTGCGTCGATTACCCCATCATCGCAAGGGCCTCCTCTTGGAAGGTGCGACGTCCTATAGGATGACCTTTCATTCCTCGAAAATTCCTAAGCATGTCGCACCCTGGTTGTATCGGGAGGGGCTACATCCACCATACATCGTCGCATCCTGGTTGTAGTTGGAGGTGTGACGACCCTTTGAAACACGTCGCAGGGCTCTCCCTTCAGGAGGTGCGACGACTCCTTAAAAAAATTTCACATGTTTTTTTTTTTCAAAGAATTTTTCGTATGATTTTGTGAAAACTTAAGGTATGAAGTCACGTGGTTTTTTAAAATTGAATTTCCTTTTAAAAATGTGAGCAAGTCAAGTCATGTGGAGGTTGCTTTAAAAGGTTTACTATATTTGGAATATAGTATGTAAAAGGTATAAAGTGAATTAAAAAGGTTAATTTTATTTTTTAAATAAAAGGTGATGTTGGTAAAAGGATTTTTTAATTAAACCTTTTATTTAACATTTTGGGTTAATACTATTATTCCTCCACATTTAAAAGGGTTTTATAAGCAGTGGGTATTAGGAGATTTTGTGCTAATGGCTAAGATGTAGAGTTCAAATTTTGAAGTTGAAAAGTTCAACGGTAAAAGCAACTTTGAGCTCTGGAAGCTCAAGATGAGGGATTTAATAGTGCAACAAGGGTTGCAAAAAGCATTGGCAGGCAAGTCAAAGAAACCAACAGCCATGACGAATGAGGAATGGGAATATATGGATGTGAAAGCTCTCAGTATTATTTGTTTATGTCTGGCGTATGATGTTCTATTTAATATCATAGGAGAGGATACAACATCAAGCTTATGAAGCAAGTTGGAAAGTCTATATATGACGAAGTCCTTGACGAGCAAAATCTACTTGAAGAGACAATTGTACAGTTTGCGGATGAAAGAAGGTACAAAAGTTGTTGACCATTTAAATACCTTCAATACCCTTATAGTTCAATTGACTAGTATGGAAGTT
>JZKD02S1679056.1:0-20115 GCA_000966675.3 Picea glauca
TAAATAACCAAGATACTTTGTTAGCTAATTTTCAAACTCAAGGTTCACAAATTTGTCTAACAAATGTTCGATGTAGTCTAGTCTAGTAATGTTGAAATTTTGAATGTTTCAACCTTAAAAAAGATTATGTCTCACCTAATACATGTTTCATATTTCCATGGAATGTAATGAAAAAATTGCAAAGTGTAGTGTCTACAAAATTCATTAAGCATTTCATTATTGAATATTCATTCTATGTAGTGAAAAAATAGCAAAGTGTAGCGTCTACAAAATTTATTAACCATTTCATTATTGAATATTTATTTTAGATACCAAATAAATGGTTTAGTTAGAAAATTATAAAAAAAATCCAAAAAATTCTATAAGAACTCGGTCATCCACTAAGTCAGATGGATTCTACACCTTTATTAGTCATTTATTGAGTTCATGAGGTTGGTGTTTTTGAAGAGGAGGTTATGCACACTTAGCCTTTCACACTTTCCTAGCAAACCCACATACTTAGGATTCTATGGATTCCTTCATGATTTGGTATACTACATGAATGATTCTAGATTTACAATGGATTCAAAAAGGTACAAAGCAAGCCACAACAAACCCCTATCACACTATCCAACTCATCTCAAGTTGGGTTGACTGCTAATCTTCAAAGAGTGTCTCATTATTAGGAAGAGACCTCACTAGGGTGCATTAGAAATGTTGGTGTTTATCAAACATGGGAATCCAAATTTGTGTAGCATTTACAACCTTCTTGACTAATGTTGCAATGTCCTCTTTAGTTGCTTCTTCTAGGAAGGCTTCTCTATGAGGATATTGATAAGGTCAAATCCTGTGCATTGCTTTTCTTTACCTCAAGGTAGTGTTCCTAGGATTTTTTGTGCACTTCCCTCACCATATTTTGTAGATTCTTTTGTTTGTCCTCAAGCACATATATTTGATAATACAAGTTCTTTGTTTCGTTGGCCTTCTTTACACTCATTTTATATACAACTTCTTGTGTCAAATGATTATACTCCATGTGTCTAGTCTCCAACACAACATTCATGGCCTTATCTTGAGGCTCCACATTCTTCCTAACATTCATTATCTTGATTCATAGGATCTAACTTCAAGTCGATAGCTTATTCAAACCCTACAACATTTCTTAAGCTTAAGTAAGGGCATGTGACTACTTCTAGCTCCATCCTATGTCGCTCAACCATTGCATTAGTGTGTTTATATTTCTCATCCCTTTTGGATTTGTCTTGCACTTTGTTGTTGATCACTTTCTCTATCTAGGTTGTCTTCTATGTTATACTACTTCGTAGAGAATTCTTGTTGTGAGCTATGTGGTAGAGGATGATGGTGACCTTATGGACTAGATACCTTTATTCTTCATCCAACTCCTATGTCTCTTTTATATATGAGAATATGTCTATGAAATAGTCCTATAACTTATGTGGAAATAGTACTATAATTGTTTTTGGACCTTAGTCCTTGCTTTGTGGACTTGCTACTCTTGCACTATAAAATCCTTTGCTTATTTCTTGAGGTTTTTCTTATCCTTTGCATCAACATTTAGTTGCTTTTGTATTTTCTTGATGTTACATTTTGCATGCTCCTTGATGGCATGGAGCTCATCCCTTTCATGACATAAAATGATCACATATCCTTTTAGCTTGTGTTTTCTTCAATTGCAACATGTATTCGTTTATAGGCATGGACAGTAATTAATTTAATATCTGAACTTGCAACAATAAAAGTGAGGGAACCTTAGATAAATCTATCACTGACATGATGTAAGTTTGTTCTAGTTATTTATGCTCAATGAAAAGGAAGGATCATGTTGTCATATCAGAAATGCATAGATGCTCATCTCCCATTTAAATCAAGGCTTGGTTCTATGAGTCTTTTGTCGATTCCCTTAATCCTTCATTGTGATTGGATCTGAAACCTACTAAATGCAAGAGAGCATTCAGTTTGTAAGCCTCCCTTGGCATCGCTAGTTGATAAAGCACAACACCCTCCAAAAGATTGGATTGAGTCTTCGTAGAATCCATATTTGATTTTCTACAGAAGTAGTCTTTTGTGATCTCCGTGCTTCTTAATTCCCTCACAAATGGCACCGATCCATATATTTCTCCTAGACTTTCCACTAAGCTCTACGTAGAAGGTTTGTTGATTTGTTGCACAACCTTAGCAAGGACATTCACCTTACTTTTAGGTCAACACCAATTTCTTGGGTTGAGTTGTAATTGATATAGTGACTTCTACAATCGATGTAGAGTACCCTACAAAGGCTAACAATGCTTCATCACTGGATTCAAGATATATATACAAGAAGAATCTCGTGGGACATGCTTGTGTTTGTACTTGTATTTATGTTATGTTAGCAAAAAGTGGTTGGGACATGTGTGCACTTCATTTTTGTGTCAATGCTAGCGAAAGAAATCGGCCATGTTTGTGTGTTTTCTCATGTTTGCATTAGACTTGCTAGTGAAAATAATTTGGACATGCTTTTGTTCATGCTCATACTTGTGTAAATGCTAGAAAAAGTAGTTGGGACATGCATTTGCTTGGTGTTTTCATTAGTGTTAGAAAAAGTATTGTGTCATGCTTGTGTTCGTGCTCTTGTTTAAGTTAATGCTAGCCAAAGTAGTTGGAACATTCATGTGCGTGGTGTTTGCATTAGTGCTGGAGAAAGTGGTTGGTCAAATGACTTCGATAGGGGCATATATAGGTTTAAATGTATCATTGCAAAAATTTTGAGGTCTAAAATGGTCCTCCTAAGGACAATTATAAAATAATAGTTAAAATAATAAAATAAGAGTTATGATTTTTCAAATGGAAAGAAAAAAACTACATTTTTTTAATCATATTTTCAACTTATTATTGATGTATTTATTCAAATTTCAAGTGTAAACACCCTTTAGAAGTGAAATTAAATTCCACATCCAACAAGTACCCACATTGCATATTTTTAATAGACCCACAATAAACTAAATTGAAAATAGATGAAAATAAAACATGTTTCTTTTTAAGAAACAAATTCAAAGTATTATTTTCGTCTCATTCAAAATTATATAATCATTATGTAGTACTCAAATTATATGTTTTTTAATTTTTTATTCCTTATCATGCATTTGTATGATTGAATATGTGGTATAGATATCTTATCCCTTTTGACATGTTTTAAAAGCACATATATTTTTTGATATTTCTATATCAAAAAATGGGGTCAATTGAAGCAACCACCGCAAATAAATAGCCCAAGCACTATAACATCAACGAAAATACTAATAGTATGAAACCAAAATGTGCCACGAGATTTTTTCATAAAAACAAAACAATCAAACAAACAAATAATCCATACACTTTAACATCAACTAAAATATCAACAATTAAAAAAAAAAAAAAATACCACAAAAAAAAAACAATACCACGAGACTTTTCCATGAAGCGAAAGATGATTTAGTCATTTTCTTTGTTTATATATGAAGAGAAAGATTAATTAACGGAGAAAAAGGTACATAGTGTTTAAAGACCATGATATAATAACATCAAAATCGAACATCATAATAACAACAAATTGTATTACTAAAAGTTACAAATAATATTAAATTATGACATATATCACTCGTAAAACAACATGCCCTATCCATCATTCATACCTTGTGTCCATTAGCTAACAATTATTCATACGTTGTATCCATGAATAATTTGTTACTTCAAAGTACGTTACATGTGAAGGGATGTGTCACACCACTTGGAACATCATTATTTCAACAATAAGTAAAAAATATCATTAAGCTAAATTTATTAGAGAGCTTCACATATTAGCATTATGGATGTATTATAAGGATTAAAGATGTCTCATTATGGATGTATTGTAAGGATTAAAGATGTCTCATTATTTTTATTATATAGTTTAATTCATTTTCAAAGAAAGTTATTACACAGTCTAAAATTCAATAACATTAAAGGTCTTTTATAATTTAGGAATATATGAAGAGATATATTAGATCATGTTTATATTCAGATGATCACTTAAGTTCATATCTTTTATATTTTCTAGAGTTTAGTCATATGCATAATATAAATTCAAATTTTTAGATTTTTTATATTTTCTAGAGCTTAGTCCTATACATAATATAAATTCAAACTGTATTATATTTATTTTTTTCTTGATTGTAAAATCTTAAAAGGGATTAATTTTCCCATTTTTCCCAATATATTTTTGGTCAAGCTTAATCTTGTATTTTTGTTTTTCTCATTTTTTCATCTTTCTCCTATTCAATCTTCTTAAGCCAATTCTTGACGTACGTCTGTTTTTCTAAAATCAATTTACGCATTCCCTTTTTCTTTTTTATATTTTTTTTCTTAGATATTGTTACCCCCAGACTAGGGGTAACTAAGGAGATGACGTCTCGAGGCCCGCAAGTAGCAGACATGGAGTGTTGAGAGCCATATGACCGACAGAACCCGCATTTAGCAGATAGATCCCCTCCTCTCCACCACACATCACCACTCGTTGTCAGCAGCATAGCAGCGTCTGCCACACCATCTTGGCCCCCAAAAGACAACAAGTCTTGCTTCATGAGGTAACAAGTCAACTCTCATGGTAAGTGCCACTTTAATATTTGAAGCATTCGAGCATGTTGCAAAGAGTCATTTCTTGATTATTGAGCGTTTGCTTGGAAATTATACCTTTTTCCTAATTTCACCTTGGTGGTTGACATGGTATCCTAGTAAGTTGGTCACCCTCAGGAAAAGGGTTTTTACTGGGGGGGTGTCCTTGAAGGGTCATCATACCATTCCCACTCATACTTACCACTTCCCACACTTCATCCCCTCCTTTTCCTCATCTTTTTGGTTTTTGGGTTCATTTACCCCAAGAAGGGTATGTACCTCATTTCATGGGAAGAAAGGGGATAAAGGCCCATAGGTGTTGCAACTAGCACTGTAAGAATAAAAATCCATAATCTATCCTTCTAGATGCTTGCCCTGAGGTCCTGAGATCCATGAACCACTTCTCTATAAGAAAAAGGGGAACTTTTAAAAGAAAAGAAAAAAAGTGTCTCACTTGATGGGGGATTGCATTGTGGTGTTCTTTAATTTCCGATGCACGTGGAACTCAATGCGTTCTAACTTCAACTGGCACTATGGTGCTCTTTTTCTTTCCACTACACATAACACTCAATGTTCAGATCATAAAAAAAAGAAGCAAATAAAGGGCTTGGAAAAATGTTGCATTGAAAACAAAGGGATGCAACGCACCCTCAACAAAGGCACCCATAAATGAGACAATATGAGCCCTTGATGTGTCAAGAACCCCATGCCCAAGAGTAATTCCCCCCAATTTAGCTCATACTCATTACATGGTCTAGAGAGGGTCTTCTTGGAAAATATTCCTTGACTTGGGGGTTGGCCTACCTAATAGGGCACCATGACACCCTTGCCATACCTAAATTTGACAAAGTTTATAAGGTCTTTGAGCATTTGTTTAATTTGAAAAGGGTGGGCTTAATTCACTTGTTTGGGTGGTTCTTTTATTAAATGTGGCTTACTTGGCATGATTCATATGACTTGTGGACCCTTGGAGGTTATATTTTCTTGTCTTTGCAGGACCTTTCTCGATGAAAGTCATTCATGAAGGAACTAAGCCACTTGGACCTTCATAAGGGCTTGAAATTAGTGGAATACTAAGAGGGGGGGTGAATCATTATGAGCACTTTATTATCACTTTGAACCACAATATGTAATCATTAATTTCATTAGCAGTATATAATCAATATATCATGAACAATATAAATCAACATAGCATAATAGACATCCACTGAAACACAATACATCGATATTTATGTGGAAACCCAAGTGGGAGAAAACAACATAATTATTTTCTTATATATCAAAATAATACTTTCATTGGAAGCACCAGCTTCCCAATTCTCCAGCTGCAACTAGAAGGAGGCTACAACCCCCTATTTACAAGCTCCAACCCGAATGAAGCTACAACTCGCTAAATTCTCTAGCTCCAACCAGAAGGAGGCTACAACCCCTTGATTCTCAAGCTCCAACCTAAAGGAAGCTCCAACTCCTTGTGTTCTCCGTCACCAACTGGAAAGAGGCTACAACCCCCTTTCCATGTCCCATCTTGTTGCCCTGAAATATAAGTGTATACCAAATTGTCACTACCTAAATCACTACTATTGATATATCAATCAACCAGTCACCAACAATGTCACATCAACCTGTCACTATCAACCTGTCATTGTCACATCAACCTATAACATCAACCTTTCATTATATCATTAACCTGTAACATCAACTTGTCACTGTCAATGTATCCAACCTGCCACTATATCATCAACCTGTAACTAATCATCAACATAACTTGTACTATACCATCCATCAACCGTGTACCAACATATGTACTATAACATGCATGAATCATGTACCATAAGATATGTCAAATGTAAATACCATAACATCAATGATGAGTAGCCAATCAAATCATGAATAGAACCACTATCATATACCATACCATCAATCATGTATAGATCTATACCATATCATCAATGAAGTGCCTCAAAGTGCATATGCCACCATACAACAAGTGTATACCTCATCCATATACTAACATCCCAAAGATATGAACCATAATCACCATGTCATATGCCAAACCAAATATAAGGGCATACCTCACTTAACCATGTAGCCAAGATGTACCTCAATCATGTGCCAATGCCAAAACATGCCTCAAGCATGCACCATACCGTAACCAAGTATAACCTTCAAAACAATCACAAAAACATACTTGTACCTCTATCGCTGAATTGATACATAGAAATGTTGACATGTAAGCTTTCTTCTGACTTCAGGGACCTGGTACAAGCATTTCCCCCAAATTGTCTCGTGCTCGCAAAAATAAGACATGATGTCATGCAGGGCCTCACGTGGCAGGTATTGTGCAACTCATGGGGATGCATTGTGGGACACTAGTTGTCTTACCCATGAGGATCATCCAATTAGGGTTTTTACATAAAACCCTAGCTCTCCTCCGCAATCCTGAAACTCTCGCACTTCACACTTTTTCGCTACTTCATATTTCATCGTCGCAG
Source organism: Picea glauca (assembly GCA_000966675.3). NCBI lineage: Eukaryota > Viridiplantae > Streptophyta > Pinopsida > Pinales > Pinaceae > Picea > Picea glauca. Next base: position 7,098 of record JZKD02S1679056.1, read on the forward strand.
ACTTTCCAAATAGATCACTAGTTCACTAGAAGATATTCAATAGAATGAGTGAGTGGATGTACTTGTGAAAGACTTCTTGATGTGTATACATACTTTTTCTAGGTAACCTCCTTCCTTAATTTAAGGACTTCTTAACTTTCTTGTTGCAACCACTTTACCCTTAATTAATTATTGTTACAATGGTTTAGGGCTTCTAGACCATTCTTTGAGGCTTCTAAATTTGCAAGGCCATAAATCCCTAACCGTGAGGAACTACGTGGCATACTACATATCACCAGAAACAACATGACGAGGAATATCCATCGATGGGTGAGTTACCTGGATTCACACTATCCTTCATGGCCTTTTTCCTTGATCAACTTCGGGTTCCATAACCATACCATTGGGGCCACCATACTTCTTCAAGGGTTGACATCAATGACGACCAATCTTTCAACAATATCCCCCTTTGGCATCGATAGAAATACTGATGGAATGGGAACACTCATGCTCCTTCTCATTCTCCCCCTATGACCATCGCTCCCCCTATCTTCATGCATATGTTCTTTCTCTATGTTTCCATGCGTTTGTTCTTTCCTTCCCCCTTTGACATGAATGGAAAAGTGTAACTCTCCTAGGGACTGCTCCCTCTATCTACGAGCCTTTGATTTTTCTGCTAACTTTCTCTTCATGGTGCTTCCTCATGTAAATATCTGATGTATATGAAAAACATTCAAAATATTCTTTACTTGGTATATTCATGTCGTATGTTTCTCTCTCCCTGTCTTATTGTGTCTGAATATGTGTGGATCACTGTGAGGAAAAAACTACTCCAAGTTTCTATCAAAGATACTCAAATTTCTCCCTCGGAAGAGGTTTAGTGAATATATCTGCAATCTACTCTTTTGTCCCAATGTATTCTAGCTGGATGTTCTTCTCTATAGCCTGTTCCCGTATAAAGTGATACTTTATCGGAATGCGTTTCATCTTGGAATGAAACACTAGATTATTGGATATAATGATAGTGTTGGTGTTGTCACAAAATATTTAAATGGGCTCATCATACTTCACTTGTATATCTTATAGGGGTTTATTCATCCAGAGAACCTGAGTGCAACATATTGTTGTTGCAATATATTTTGCTTCTGCTATGGACAAAGATATTGATGGCTATTTCTTGATCAACTATGATACCAGAAACTCACCCAAATAGAAATTTTCTCCACTTGTACTTATTCTATCGTCAATGATACCTTCCCAATTTGCATCTGTGAGGGTGACCAAAGATAGATCATTCCCTTTTGGATAACATAATCCATACTCTTGTGTTCCTTTGAGATATATGAATATTCTCTTTACTTCCATAACATGTGTTTCCTTTGGTGCCGCTTGAAACCTTGCAACCTATCCAACTGCATGCATCACATCCAGTCTAGGTGATGTAACATAGAGTAAGATGCCAATCATTGATCTATAAAGTCTCTAATCTGCATCTTTAGAATCAACATCCTGGCTTAACTTGCAATTGGTTTGCATAAGAATACTCACGGGTTTCCAATCTTCCATTCCAAACTTCTTTATCATTTCTCTGAAATACTTGGTCTGGGAGATGAAGATACCTTTATCATGCTGTTATATTTGTAATCCAAAAAAGAAAGTCAACTCACCAAGCAAAGGCATTTCAAACTCATTCTACATTGCTCTGGAAAAATTCGGACTCATCATGTCATCATCACTTTCGAAGATAATGTCATCTACATCATCTTCAATTATCAATATATTGTCTCGATCCAATTTTATGTAGAGATTGTTGTCTGCATTTCCCTTCCTGGATCCTTGTTGTTGTAGATACATGTCCAATCTTGAATATCATGCTCTGGGAGCATGTTTGAGTCCATACAATTATTTCTTCAATATGCAAACATAATCTTTCTTTTCTGATAGTATAAACCCTTCTGGTTGTTCGATGTAGACTTCTTATCATTATCCATTTAGAAATGATGATTTGACATCCATTTGATACACCTTTATTCTTTTGGAACAAGCATAGGCTAACATCAATCTGATTTCTTCCATCCTAGAAACTGGAGCAAAGGTTTCTTCAAAATCTATACCTTCAACTTGAGTGTATCCTTTGCATACTAACCTTTCTTTGTTTCTAGTTATCTATCCATCCTCATTCAATTTGTTTATGAATACCCACTTTGTAACAATCACGTTCTTGTTCTTTGGTCTTGGAACTAGTTCCCATGTATCATTCTTCTCTATTTGATCCAATTCTTCACCCATAGCCTTGATCCAGTATTCATCATTGTTGGCTTCCTCAAAACTGCTTGGTTCAACTGTAGACAACAATGCTACGTTCTGTTGTTCTGGTGAATGTATTCTTCTTCAGGTTTCAACTCTTGTATCTTTATTCCCAATAATCTGTTATGGTGGATGATTTTTCTACACTCTTCGGCTAGGTATATTTGGAGGAATATGAAGATCTTGTTGTTCATCTCCCTCTTGCTCTACTTTTGGCTTCTCTTCTTCTTCTGCTGCTTCTTCTTCTACTTCTTCTTCTTTCAAATATTCTATGTCATTTTTCTCTTCTGGATCTTTGCTTCCTTCTTTGATATTTCATCTACTTGTTTTGTCAACCGTCACATTGATGCTTTCCATGATTCTGTTGAGTCTTAGATTGAAGCATTTATATGCTTTGATTTTGCTTGAGTACCCAACCAGTATGCCTTTATAAACTCGAGAGTCAAATTTTCCAATCCTGCCATCTTCTCGTTTGATGTAGCACTTGCTTCCAAACACTCTAAAATAGTTCACATTTGTCAATCTTCCTTTCCAAAAATCGTAGGGAGTCTTATCACTGTTAGTTCTGAGCATTCCTCTATTCAGGATATCAACTATTGTATGTACTTCTTGTGCCCAAAATATGTCACCTAACCTAGAATATTTCAACATGGTTATGGCCATTTCCTATATTGTTTTGTTCTTCCTTTCAACAAATCCATTCTGTTGAGGTGTCCTGGCTGCTGAAAACTATCATTTTATTCCATGTTCACTACAGAAATCCATGAATTCCTTTGATGTAAATTATCCTCCATTGTCTTATCTCAAGCACTTGATTTTCAAATCTTTCTCAGTTTCAACCATTTCTTTATATATCATGAAGTGTTTGAATGCCTCTGACTTCTTCTTGAGAAAGCACACGTCATTCTTGTGTAGTCATCAAATAGTAGCATAAAGTATTGTTCGCCATTTAATCCCTCCATTCTTGTTGGTCCACATAGATCAATATGCACAATCTCTAATGTTTAGTCATGGAGTACTCTTTTCGTTTGAACTTGGTCCTGTTTTTTTTTCCCTGTAGACAATGCTTACATAAAGTGTTTGTTGGCTTTGAAATCTCAGGCATTTCTTTTACTGCTTCCTTTATGCTGATTTTGAAAACATTATCAAAGTTCATATGACCCATTCTTCTATACCAGGGCCAAATTTCATTTTCCTTTCCCAAGAAACATCTCTCCTTTCCAATTTTGTTTAGAACATATATGTTGTTTGGAGTTATTATAGTTGTACCCACCAACCTGGTTGATCCTTCTTTCCTTATCTCACATTTTTTTGAGTCAAACAAGAGTTTGTGTCCTTGATCACACATTTGAATTAGACTTAGTAGATTGTGCTTCATATCTTTGACCAGTAGAATGTTTTTTTCCACGGCATCTTTGCTTCCAAGCATGATTGTGCATTTTCCTATAATTTTGGCTGAGTTATCTTTTCCAAATGAAACTAATCCATCTTGTTCCTTCCTTATATTTAGAAACATGTTCTTGTCACTTGTCATATGCTTTGAAAAACCACTGTCAACATACCATCCACTCTTCTTATGTTGGGCTTGTAGAGAAAGTGAGCATTTTTCAGAGTTGAATTGTTCCCACTTTCTTCTCCATATCCTTTGTGGTTCCTCTTTATGATTGTTGATTTTATGCTTTGGTTCTCTTGAAGGAACAATAAATATACAATCTTTGGCCAAGTGTCCAATTTTTTTTCACTTTTAGTATTCTACTTCATCACTCAATGATCCAAAACCGTTGTAGTTTTTGTTCTGTGTTTCATGAGGCCTTCTTGGATAGCTATTATTTGAGTAGCTTTCATATTTTCTTATGTTCTTGGCATAGGCCCTGCAATTTACATCTTTGTGCCCAAAATTGTTACTTGAATAACATAAGCGAAGAAAAATAGTTTGATACCCGGAGGTGGTAGATCTTTTGAATGGTGTTTCTCTTTTGAATTCTTCTTCTTCTTGAGGTCCTTCCATTGTTGGTTGTGGCTAATTATGAATTCTGAATCTTCTAGGTGGTGGTTCTCCTCTATGTTCTTCTTCTTTTTCTTCTTCCTTCTCAGAATAACCTTTGATGGTTTCTCCATAACTTCTTTGTCCTGCATCATGTTCCTTTGTCTTGGAGATTGAACCTTTATCAGTTTGCATTTGGTTGTATCCTAGCCTGGATACAACTATGACATTCTCTTCCATTGAAACAAAAAAAATTATAAGGACAAAACCGTAAATGAATAATTAATAAAAAATAGAAGTACAAAATTTATAAGTACAAAATTATTAAGTATATGATTAATATACATTCATTTTACCGTTGTGGGCCTCAGTCATAGGAACATCTTGGGGCTGCACCCCACTGGGATGGGGCTCCTGGGGAGAACCATGATCTTCTGGTTGCGCTACACTATTAACGCTTTGTTGTCTAGTGCTAATGGTTTCATTGGTAGTGTTTCTCCCATGATTAAAACAAAGTAATACATTAAAGTTATGGACGATATCAAACATTTACATATTTTATAAGTAATGAAAGGTTAATGTAGATTGATTTTTATTTACCTTATCCCGCAAACTAGATCTTGGGGTCAGCCCCATGCTTTTCCTACGATCAACCATGGCTTTATAGATGTACTTGTAACCAACTTGGAGGTATTCCTCCATGGTTTCAGTTCTGAGGTCGTCGCCCTGCATTGCATAAGAACATGTGTTTTTAATGTTTTTGGCTGCAATAAACTGAAAGTTGTAAGGCGATACAAATAATATTCTTAAGATGTTTGGGTACTTACGATTCGTGATTGTAACCTCGAGTAGCCACCCTGGCCTAGCTTGTGTTTTTCATGTTTGGATATCCTTTCTTTGGTTGCCTTCAAAGTGTCAGGAAACCTATCATCAAAATTTTCAAGTATGTTATATACTACACTTTTATTTAGATCTAAAGAAAATTAAAGGTATTGAAATCAAAATATTGTAATTTACCTTGGGGTACCAATTATTTTTTCCCCTGATTTTTCAATATCTTTTATTTTTCATCATCAATGATTGTCTTCCACTCCCTATCTGGAATCGAGGGAGGACGCTCATACCTAGGGTTTCCTGCCAAGCATCGTCTATAAACATCCCACATATATTTTAAATATTCGTCTGTTGCAGAGGTGACCAATTTTTTATTGAACGTGTCTACTCCAAATAGGCCTTCGAGATAATCCATAAGTTCTTTTTTAAGGTTGGAATTCTGGAAATTCCACCTCATGCGTAAGGTTTCCCCAAAAATCAACAATGCCTTGCTCTCCAGGTGCCTATAAAAATGGTCGTTTCTCACACACAAAAATATATGATCATTAATTTAAAAATAATAATCTAGATGATTTGTGTATGATATTGACAACATGAAACAGTTAAAATATGAAAAACTACCTGGGAGTCTTATTTGTTTTAATGGAAGTCCGTTATCGTCGACCAAAAATGTGCACAGAAGGGTCCCCGTGCTGGTCACACATCTAGCTCTAGGAAATGCAACCATGTCAACCACATCGTCAACCTCATCTCTATCACCACCTCTAGAGCCTGACCATTGTGGGGATGCCTAGTGATGCGTGTCGTGGATCCTATCTAAATTAGGTGTGGAAGATGGAGAAGTAAACAATATTCTAGCAGTTGTATGACAACCCACATCAGGACTCTGTGGCGTCTCTACAACGCCACTACTACCAACATCAGGCTGATCAGGATCCAAAAATATCTTTATAAAAAACTATTTTTTTTTCTTCGTGAGATAATGTAAAAGTTAAAAAACAGAGTTTCATAATTGAACATATGAGTACATTAAAAAAAAAACACTTTAAATTATAGTTATTACCTTATATGTGTTAAGCTATGACATAAGGATATTGATCCTTTCTAGGATGCCAAGAGTTTGATCTAGACGGTCTAACAAGCTATCACATTCCTTGTTCGCTTTAATTATCTTTCTTTTTATTAAGACCATCGGATCAGGGGATGAATACAACCCCTCCTCATCGACGGAATCATGATCAACATGGTCTGCCAACTACATATAATTTCAACATGAAAATCAATGTTATTTAATTTATATAAACAAATGAAATAATTGATCGCCACATAAATAAAATTATATAAATAAATAATAAAATTCATGTAAAATGAAAGTCAAATTTGATAATTAATTACATGTTCTGAGGTTGGCCCTTTTCCATAATCATCCTGCCACATTATAATATAATATAATTAAAATTCCCAAATAGTGAGTAGTCCATCCTCAACCTAGTTCCAATTTTTGAACTTTTTTTTTTCTATATTCAAAGTTCTAAACCCTTGCACACACCCAAAAAAAGTAAATTAATCAATGTCTAGAGGGAGTGCCCAACTTGATGAAGTCAAAAGGGGTACCAAGTGGCAGATTTGACTCTTTCCAGCCATGAAACAAGGATAAAGTAAAAATTAGATGAGGAGCACCCCATGTAAAAGGTGTTATAATAATTGCTTAGCACACATGCTTGAGGAATGCCCTAGCTAAGGAGAGGACATATGCCAACTAAACCATAAGAACATGGTTTAAAATTCATCTTGGACGGAACGCTCCACCTTATAAGGAAATATAAAATGATTGTATGGCATGATCAAGGATTATGTATGCAAACAAAGAGGATTGCTCCACTATATCAAGGTTTGAATTCTTATTTTAAGGATTGAACCTGTTAGAAGATCATGGCTTGAGGAAACACTTAAAAGGAGAGCAAAGACTTTGTCAAACCCTACTTTGAGAATCTTTCCACCTTTATTGAGGAGTGCCCAACTTTGAGGGGGTTTTCTTGGAGTTAATTGTGGATCTTGAAGAAGTTTAATAATATTTTATTTTATTYTRRTACATTGCACATAYACTCCTCTTTATTTCTATTTTACAWATATWTTTTTTATGTCTATGAWTKTTTTSCTTAATMATTCMAATGACTAGGMAAGTKCCCTTGGTATTTGTCTTAATCCATAGTTAAGGGACATCCTTGAAGAGGTTATTCCTTCTTATTATGTGATCACGATCCCAAAAGGGGGAAATAGGAATGTTCCTCTTCATTTGATCCAACCCCTCTCCTCTTGAATCATTCAACTCCATTGTAGGCTTTAATAGCCTCACAATTGTGAAATTAAAAAAGGTTCAACTCTATGTTTATGTCAATAAACATTGAATGAATGACTATGTTAAATATCTAAGAGTAATCCCCATCAACAAACTTTCTATGCACAAAGGATATTGAATCCAAAGACACTGATATGACCTCCTCATCCCTACATTTCCTTGGCCCGCCCACTGATATGATTTCTCTCTACCACTATTTTCTTCCTTCTCCCATAATAAAATTAGGTTGGTGTGATCCATATTTTTAAAAGTTGGATCTCAATGCAAAAAAATCATGTTGGGAAGGAAGGCATGATGAACTTCTTTAGATTGATCAAAATGGAATGCTTAAGGGGGTTGAGATTCTTGGTGAAGTAGATCCTTCCTAAATTCATTAACATGATGGAAGAATTCTGACTGTGCATGGCCATTATGCATGCTAACAACCACCCTCCCAAACACAGGTGAGAAAACATCATCATCTCGATTCATTTGATTTATTTACAATGTGAAGGTTTTCCAAATCAATTTGGACAATAATGAAAAGTGAATGATTGTAAAAACCACTCACCATTCTCAAGCGTGCTCACAATGTTCCCTCTAGCACGGTCTCCTCCGCCCTTTGTGACTTCTGTCTCCTCAGGCGCCATGCCCTAGATCTCCTTCTCCGGCGTTCCCTCACACAGATCTTAGGGTTTGGGAAGCTACTTATGGTGTTCTCTTCTCATCTCTCCTTGCAGTGTGCTCTCCTCGGTTCTCCTTGGCTCTCCTCTTCTGCTCTCCTCGACTCTCCTCGTCTGATCTCCTTGTTTGGTCTCCTTGCGGGTTTCTCTCCTCACGCACGTGCAGGTTTGAAATGCAATTTTTTTTTTTTGGTTTGGATTATTATATATAATTAATATATATTATAACTATATATAATTTATATATTATATAATTGATGTATATTATAATAATTATATATTATATATTTAATTATATAATATATAATATTAATATATTATATAGGGGTTAATGTGTTAATAATCACCTAACCTAGACCTTGAATCTACACCCCCTAACTTTATAAACCATAGACCCATAACCCATAACCCTTCTAAAAACACAATGTGATTTATTCCCATTGATATGCATGTCAAAGTGAAGAAATTCAAACAAGCGTGGGTAAACGGTGGGAGGAACTATGACTCTCTTAAGGTAGCCAGATGCCTCGTCATCTAATTAGTGACATGAATGAATGGATCATTAACGATATTCCCCACTGTCCCTAGCTACTATATTCTAGAGAAACCACACCCAAGGGAATGGGCTTGGCAGAATTAACGGGGAAAGAAGACCTCGTTGAGCTTGACTCTAGTCCTAACCCATTCATAGTTTGGGAAAATTAGGGTATAGTTTGAGAAAATTAGACCATAACATTTGTATTTGGGAGTCAAATTGATGATGGAAACAAGTGGGTGTGTGAGTCAAATTTGAGTCCATAAACCCTCCCATGTCGTTAAGGCATGTGAATAGTCTATCTACGATCATGATGGCATAAAAATGAATGATCTTCTCTTGGTTTCAATAATAATTTATCCTCTACTGAACAAGGACAAACACGTGAAGGTGGAATCTCATATGGCCCCTCCCCTCCCCCTCACATCATTCTCAATTCCCCAATACCCAATCTATAAAATAGAAAATAATCGAAAGCAACCTAGCAAGATTCATTCATAGAAACTACAAAAACTAAAATTACTGAAGGTAAATAAAATTATGTGTTTGTAAATGATATTGTTAGTTTACCATGTACTTTAGTATATTGGCGACTATTTTCATGTTTCACATAATAATTATACAACATGTAACATAGGATATAAAATGTCGCATAAAACTTAAAAACATGTAATTAACCCATGACATAAGTAAATTATTTTAAGAGAATAATTCATACATATTAAAATATATAGTAACGTACTTGATCCAAATCAACATCTATATAATCATCCTTATTATGTATCTTCTTCTTCATCGAACTCGACATCTGTATCATAATCCAGTTCAGAAACGATGTTGAAAGGATTGACAATATCATCATCATCATCAATGTCATTTTCAATCATATTTTCATCTACATCATCATCAAGAACTGCATTGTCTCCTACGCCTAGATCATGATCTTCTTTGTCTTCTTCGTTTATCGACCCTGCATCATCTTTCGTCTCTGTATGATCTGGTGAATCATCTTCTTCTTCAATATCATCTTCTTCATGTACATGAGTATACTTAACTGGCCTTCCTCTTGGATCATATCTAACAACAAATGACCAATCCCTCTTACCTGGAACATTTGAGTAAAAGACTTGTTCACATTGGCTTGGAAAAACATAACTATCATGTCCTCTTTCAAACACCGTTGTTTTAATCATCGAAAATATGTCGGCATGCTGAATAACAGTTCTTTCCTCATCGCGTTCATGCATTCGTAACGTATACCACTTGACATCGAACATAACTAATATGAAGGAATTAAAGTCACACTCAAGTATATCATTCATCCAGAGTATCTATTTTCAGATTCTCGGGGATGTCTGTCACTCCTAGAGGAAACATTAGTGACCTGTAATACTGCAGTTATCCCACTATCAAAAAATTTCTTGGTTTCATCCAAGTGTTTGATGCAAAATTTACGACCATTGCACCACATAGCCTTGTGGTGTTTCAACTGCAATATGCCATATATGTAAAAGATGCATTGTCAATTAATAAATTAACATATTTATATAACTTGGAAAGTATCTGAAAAATATATAAGTACACATGTAGTCACATTAATATAATATAAAATAACTGAATAAAATGGGTAAATTTGCTTGCATGTCCATCTTTCAAATGATATTCTAAATCAATTTCCCTTTGCGTAACATTGACATCTCCATTACGACGAGCTTCTCTAACTAATTCAAACAGTCGTTTCCATGATAACCTACAGCCATGATATTGTTTACATCTTTCAATCCATACATTCATCCAATCAAGATTGTTTGCAATTTATAAATGCAGTGCATCCCAATCTTGAGCAACTGAATAAAAAAAATCACAATTCACCCATATTGAATATTAGTTATAACGTCCATGGTAAATATTAATAATTTATGAAATAACCAGGGATGATTTTAGGGGCTAAATTTTGCTCATGGGGTAATTTTCCATGGGTTTTCCAAAACAAGATTCACTATTTTAAAAATGATTCACCCAAATTCTATAGGATAAAATTATTTTACCTTAAAAATCACCAATTTTTTATAAAAACTATATAAAATACTTAGAAATTTGAATATTTTTACAAAAATATCACCAAACATTTATAGTTGACATATGAGGGATTAGTAAGATTCACCATTGTTTCTACATTTTAAAATAAATTTCCATCCTAAAATCATCCCTGCAAATAACAGATATTAATATATTAATGAGTAGATCATATACACAAAAAATGAAAATTTATATGTATTAATATAAATCTCCATAATTATTATATATTACCTCTAATTTTTTTCATTCTACCTTTCCCCAACAGGTGCCTGATCTTCAATTTTTTTTATGGAGTTCACATCCCAAATGTGATCCACTGCATGCATAGTTGGTGCTGCTAATTTAGGAAGATGCTGACTAATATACAACATGGATTGATATACCATATATCCTTGCATCATAGAACCCTCAGGATGTGCTCTTTGTCTAACCAAAGCCTTCAATGATTTCAAGTGCCTCTCCACCATCCACATTGACCTTGTGTGTACATGTCCACAAATTTCAATCTCCTCAACTTGGTGTATGAGGTAGTGTTCTTGTGCATTGAAAAATGTTGGAGGTATATACTTTTTCATTCCACACATTAGCCGAAGAATTTCTCTCTTCCAATACTTTATATCATCTTCATGGATTTCTTTCAATGAAAACCATCTACATGAGATCATGACACAAGAAAATAACATGTTTCAACATAACATAATATAATATATTACATTACAAGTAAAACACATGTCATTAAGTACAACAACAAATTGAAAGAACATTTTGCAAATAATCACAACTACTTACCTCATGTATTTGCCAAGATCATATATAACTTGTTTGACGTTGTTGTCAAAGTTGTTTGGGAGAGATAGCGGTAGAACATACTGTAACAAAAAAAATGAATCGTTATTTGTTTCGACCAAAGTAGACAAAAAAAAAGAATGAAAAAACTTAAAAGATGTATAAGGCCAATATATATAAATATGTATGCCAAAATTATTACCTTAATTAATGTATGCCAATCATGTGTTTTTACCCCACCAAATTCACCTTTCTTCGTTAAGATATTATTTATGTTTGAAACAAAACCCATGGGAAATTTAATTCTTTGAATGACCTCTTTTACATCATTGCTTTTTTGCTTTGTTAATAACCATGGAAGGTTATTTCAGTCTAGTCCATCTCTATTTGATCGGATCACACTTCACATTGAATGATTGGCTTCCTGAATGTCAATACAAATTTTGACAATTTTTTCTTTATCCCTCCTACCATCTATGATTCACCATAACGTTTTTGTCACATTCTTCCCGATATGCATTGTATCAAACAAATGAGCTATTTTTATCTCCTCATAGTAGGGAAACCTCATGAATTGAGTGGGATAACATTTCATTCCTCATGGGAGCCCATTATTAATACCTTCATGATGGTGGCCTTAATGAAGCATAAAAGAAATCACAAAAAAGATTATCAAATATGATAAAATAAATTAAATGATTAAAATAAACATTCAAAACATTGCATATACGATACATAGATAAATTGTGTACCTTGACGATTTCTATTATATTCCAACCTCCATAGGTGAGGTGTCATTCTTCGTGGTTTTAAACCAGTCTCTTCTTTCCCATTGAAAAGATGTTTTTCAGTAGTACGAACCTATGGTTCTTAGGGAGGAGATTCCTATACTCATCAAACACCACCTTTCCTAAACTTTTTGAATGACGATACTTCATCTTAGGACCACAAACTAGACATGCAAATTTACCCTTTGTTTGAAGACCTGCAACAGATGGATTAATGTCAATTATATGATGAGATTATTTAAAAATTAAACATGCAACATGATATATTTAAAAAACTATATATTATTAAAGAGCAATAGAATGATCAATACCACAAAAATGTGTTAGTCTTGGGGCATCATGAATTGTCCATAAAATTATTCCACGAAATTTAAATTTCTTCTTCCTGATTGGTTTAAAAATGTCATACATAGTGATGTCAACCCATAACTTGTTGGATTACTGAGAGGGGGGGTGAATCAGTAATAGAGAAATAATCCTTTTTAACCACAAAATACAAGTGTTATATCAATGTAGCATTATCATCCAATAGTTGTAGAGTAAATAAACAATGTGTTACAGGTATGAACTAACTGAGAGGGGGCGGGGGAGGTGAATCAGTTAGTGTAGATTATTATCAATTTCTCTTCTTTTTAACTTTGAATCATTAATCTTAGTGGCGGTGAGTCTTTACTGTGAAATTCAGAGTTATAAATATAAAGCGGA
>JZKD02S1679056.1:49497-70319 GCA_000966675.3 Picea glauca
AACCTAGTTGACATCCATTACATGCGGAATACTCATAAGAAATAAATTTCTTTGCTAACTGATTTCCTGTAGCTTATCAACTACAAATTACAACCAGATTTAACTATTGTCTGTTACAATTAATTAAATGCATCTACATCATTTTAAAACAATCACGAGTGCAACTAATAACTTACACAACAACATATAAATCAGTCTCATACATAGAGTTCATACACAAAAATTAAAACTCATAATGCAAGACAAAAAACAGATAAAACACTTATCTTTTAATTAAGTTGTGCAACCAACTTCTTGGGATGGATATTCCTCCCAACCATAGAATTTTTGTTCCAAATATCAACAACAAGTCACCCTCGAGCTTGGGTTAGCAATCCATAAAAGAGGGTGGTCTCTCATTGTCCACTCACAACTCAAAAATCCCACAACACACTGGTATTCTCCTACAACTATCCTAATTTTCCACCAGCTCTCTTCCTCTCAAACTTACCAACCAAGGGATGTACCCCTTCATTGATATCATTCCCTTGGGAATCACATTCATTTATCAAGGTCTCTTTGGCACAGGTAACCAAGAATATCTTTGTTGGGACCTCAAGGGAACTCATTGCCAACAAACAACAACAAACACTTGTTGTTACAATGAAAATAACATAGGAGTTCACTCTTCAAGCTTGAAAATCTGGCTCTTCATTATTCAGCTCCAAAACACTCCAAAAACGCCCCATCATGCTCCAAAATTCACCCTCCATGGTTAATCTAGCTCCAAGCTCTTGTTTTCTACTCTCTTCCTTTTGTTCATGCAAAAACATCGTCTGTCCAAAATTGTTGCAACAACCCATACAAATTTCCTCTCTTTGGCTTACTTACTTGACTCACACACTTCCCTAAGCTGATTGTACTCAGCCCCCATGCTCCCAATAACTATGGGATGTGACTTCTCACACCCACCCTCTTACATGCATTCAATGATTGGCTTTGGAGACACTCAATCATAAGATAGAGTTTAATACATGATGATAATAAAATTCAAGAATGTGGGTTGAATTAATAGACATGGGTAATTCCCCCTTGGACCCCTCTCTTAGACATTCTCCTAGACCCTTCCCAATATTGTGGATTAATTCATCCCCCCCCATATATTTCCATGTCCCCTTAGCAGTTGGCATCACATTTTATTATTAAAACTTAGAAGTGCAATTTCCATGTACATCGCTTGGACGTAGCCACAGATTATATCTACAGTAAGCATTAATTAAAATGGGGATTATAGCGGGGATGTTAAATTCCCATTCCCCTACAATTGTGCACCATCCTCGGTGTACACTATGCCGACACACACACACACACGCACACACACATACAAATTTACATCACAGTACTTTTAGAAAACAAAATCTGTAATTTCACAAAACTCCAACAATAGTTCCAACCAAAATCACATGTTCCTCTCAACCCACAGACCAAGGAATGCACCATTCGTTTATCAGGGATAACCCAAGGAATGTGCCATTCTTTTATTAGGGCCCCCAATGTAGGTTGTATAGGACTCTAAGATGTGGTTCCATAACTCTAGCTGCTCAAAATGGAGTGTTGCAATCTGTTTTCTTCAAAATTGACAAATATTTGTGGGTATTCTTCCCGCATGTTTTCTTCATGCTCCCATGTAGCATCTTAGGGACCATAGTATTTTCATTGACCCTTTAGCATCCCTATGGATTTTTTCCTGAGCACATTGAATTTATAGTCCAGGATGTGAATTGGTTCCACTCATAAATCCCCTTCATGCTCCACTTAGATCACAGTCCAATCAATTATGTGGTTAGGGTCAGACACATATTTATTTAATAATGACACATTAAATACATTATGCACTCTCATGAATGCAGGAAATGCTACCATGTATGCAATTGGCCCTATATTTTCTAAGATTTCAAAAGGTCCACAATATCTTGTTTCCAACTTTGGGCAACTTCCTAATCTCAACAAACTTATTTTCTCCTTTACTTTTAAAAAAACATGTTTTCCCACTTTGAAATCTATAAACACTTTATTCTTGTCTACATAACTTTTCTACCTGTCTTGGGAAACCTTTAAATTATATTTGATCCTTTCCATTTTTGTTGAAATATTGTAACTTCGAAAAATATTCTAATTATATTTGAGTTATTATTTTATAGATCAAATCCCCTTTTGTGGATTGATCAAGATGGATCTTGTATAAGATGAAATCCCCTTTTGTGGATGGGTCAAATTGTATTTTCATATTGGTATTTGTAAAGTCAGCCCCTAGTAATTATAAAGTGGTTTTATCCACTTCTAGGAGAAGTCAACTCAACCAAGTGAAGAGACACAACCCTAGCGCCATCTCACACTTGTATTTATATGTGAGGTTGGTGTCTCATTTACACACACTCACTCACTCATCTAGTGCACATATATTGAAGGAAGTTGCAGTTGTTGGAGGAAGGAGAAGAGAGGTGCATGCTCAGTCTTGGTCCATATTTGGTGTTTTGTTCTTAGTCTTGGCATTGTATTGAAAATATATTATTGAGGAAGTTTTTGCCGGGTTTTCTCCCCCATGAGGGTTTCCTAGGATAAAATGTTGTCTACCTTGTGATTGTGTTTCTTTCAGTGATCCTCTTTATATTGTTGTTTTGGAAATGCATTAAATGCTCATGTAATTTGGAAATAACCCAATAACAACATTAAAAACTTAACATGGTATCATAGCTTGAATGAATAGAGCAACTTTCACTGGGTATCTAGACGTCACTGTTATCGTACAAGAAAGTTAGGGCTTTTTACTGAAGATGATTTTTTGACCAAAAATCACCTTGTTAAGTGCACCCTACCCTAGCGCATCTATTGGCAGCTTGAGCAAACTTTTTCAGTGCCCGGATTATCCAGAAAGTCAAACCCTAGTTTTGACTGGTACTATAAAACCAAGAAACCAGGAAACCAGAACCAGTACTAGAAGTGCAAGTACATAATTGCACATGTCAAGTTTCAAGGGGTAAAACTTGGAATTTTTCTGAAACAAACAGCTCCAACAAACTCACCTTAGCCCAATGCATCTCCTGGTAAGCTCAGTTTCAACTTTTGAGCACTTTCATTTTCTGGTCATTTTCTTAGCTCCAAGTCAAGATGTCTGCAAGCACCAAGCTTATTGACAAGTTAGAAGGTGTGGAAAATTTTTGTGCCTGGAAGTACAGAATTGGACTCATTCTTGAACATAATGACCTTGCAAAATTCATAAAAGAAAATTTACCAAAACCCAAAGAAAATGTAGCTAAAGAGAAGTACAAGAAGGATATGATTAAGGATAAAATGATAATTACAGACTTAAAGACCACTTGATCCCTCAAGTTTCTTCTAAGAATACTCCAAAATAAATTTTTGATGCCCTAACCAAAATGTATGAAAGAAGGAACATCAACCGAAAGATGAACTTGAGAACCCAACTCAAGAATACCAACATGAAAAAAGGAGAAACAATTCAAGACTATTTCTCTAGGGTTTCTCAATTCAAGGAACAATTAGAGGCAATTGGAGACAACTTATATGAATATGAACTCATGATGACAACACTTAATGGTCTCACAAGACCTTGGTATTCCTTCATCCAAACTATTTTTGCAAGAAAAGAGAAACTCCAATTTGACAGTTTATGGGAAGAATGTGTTCAAGAAGAAGCAAGAGTGGCCAACTAAGAAGTCCTCCTATTAAGAGATGAATATCAATCCCTAGTTGCTCATGCTATAGGTGGAAAGGGAAAGTCTCATTTTCAAAAGGAGACTCACTTTCATAAAGAGTCTCACTCTCTGAAGATATTCTAGAAATATCATAAAGGTCAAAGAAGGAAAAAATATTTCTCCTCCTACCAATGTAATCATTGTGATAATATGGGACACATTGCTAAGAATTGTCTTGCCAGAAGGGAAGAATAAAAGAAGAGAAATAACAAAAGACATCATTCCCATGAAGTTGAATATGATGAGCCACCCAATAATTTAGCTAAAGAAGAGATTGAAGAATATGTTTTGTTTTTCATTCTCTCGGGATCTGTGATGCCTGGAGAAGATATTGGGCTCATAGACAGTGGTGACTCTAAGCACATGACATGTTAGAAGAACACTCTCTCCATCCTTTTAGAAAAATAATCTCCCTAGAAATTTTCACTTGGAGATGATTATCAGTACCCTATCAAAGGAATGGGAGAATCCACCTATAAACTTGATTCAGGGACTCCAATGAGAATGAAGGATGTACTCTATGTACCAGGATTGAAAAAGAACTTACTTTCTATTTCACCCCTATATAAGAAAGGTTTCAGGGTTTCATTCATAGATGGTGAAGTTCTCATGTGGTCTAAATGAAAAACTATAGAAGATGCAGTTGTTATTGGAATAGAAGAAGGTGGTTTGTATAAGTTAAAGGGTCACTTAGATGTAGCCTTGACTCACTCTACTGAAATTCCTTGTGAACTTTGGCATAGAAGGCTAGCTCACATTAACTACAAATCCTTACCATATGTAAGCAAGGTAGTTACATGTTTACCAAAACTAAAAGTTGATCATGGAGGTGTATGCAAGGGATGTGCACAAGGAAAGAACATAAAGTATCCTTTTCCAAAGAGCGACAGTAAAGCAAAAGGAATTTTGGAACTTGTCCACTCAGATGTATGCGGTCCAATGCCATCAACCTCTCTAAGCGGGTATGTATACTATGTATCGTTTATTGATGATTACTCTCATAACACATGGGTTTATTTCTTGAAATCAAAATATGAATTACTTGGAAAGTTCAAGGTATTCAAAGCCTTGGTAGAAAACCTCTCCGAAATGAAAATCAAGATACTCAAGTCAGAAAATGGAGGAGATTACACTTCAAATGAATTTGGAAGATTTTGTAAAGATGTAGGGATTAAGAGGGAGCTGACCACTCCCTATAATCCTCAACAAAATGGTGTAGTATAAAGAAAGAATAGAACGATTATGGAAGCAGTAAAGACTATGATTCACGATAAAGATCTTCCAATGCACTTATGGGCTAAAGTAGAAATAACAACAATATATGTCCAAAACAGATTATCCCATAGTGCACTTGGATTCAAAACTCCCAAATAAATGTTCTTCAGAGAGAAGCCAAAAGTAATCCATCTCAAAATATTTGGTTGTACAGTATTTGTACACATTCCAAAAGAAAAGAGAACTAAGTTGGATCCTTCAGGAAAGAAGGGAATATTTGTTGGATACTATGAGGTCTCTAAGGATTTCAAAATTCAGATACCAGGTTACCATCATATTGAGATCAACATAGATGTAACATTTTATGAATATGTAGCACTCAAAAGATCAAGGAAATTCCAACTTGAAGAAGTATATGAAGAAGAACCTGTAGCTCCCATAGTTGTAGAACCTATAAAGGAAGTTGCAGTTACACGTGATGATGAGATTCCAAAAGATCATGATATGATAGAATATCAAGAACCTTCCCATATGACTATCTCTCACAAGAGGAAGCCAACTTGGGCTAGAGAAATTATTCATATGTAGAGAAGTATGGTGCCCCAGAAGGAACCATGAGACAAAGCAAGAAGCCTAAGCTATTCTCCAACTATATGGCCTTGATGTGTGATCTCGTAGAGAATGCACCTACTTTATTTGAAGAAGTCGTTCAGAATAAAGAATGGATGGACGCCATGAAAAAATAATACCAGTCCATGATGAAGAATGATGTATGGGAAGCAGTTCCCAGACCAAAGAACAAAGATGTGTTATCTTACAAGTGGATATACAAAATAAAACATGAAGCATATGGAAGTATTGAAAAACATAAGGCAAGATTTTTGGCTCGTGGATTTTCTCAAAAGGAAGGTATTGACTATGAAGAAACATTTGCTCCTATAGAGAGATACACTTCTATTAGAACCATCATAGTTGTTGCATCCAAAATGAAGTGGAAGTTTCACTAGATGGATGTGAAAACAACTTTCTTAAATGGTGTCATTGAAGAAGAAGTGTATATAGAACAACCACATGGGTTTGAAGTTGAAGATAGAAAGACTCATGTCTCTGGGTTGAATAAAGCTATGTACAGGTTGAAGTAAGCTCCTAGAGATTGGTATGGAATAATTTATAGTTTCCTGATAAGCGTGGGCTTAACCAAGAGTAAAGTTGATCCTAGCCTATACTTCAAGGTTATGAATGATGATCCAAATATATTTCTACTATATGTGGATGATTTAGTCTTGAAAGGAGAAGAAAATATCATCACAGATTAAAAGACGAAGCTCGCTGTAGAGTTTGAGATGAAAGACTTAGGCCCAATGCATTATTTCTTAGGTCTTGAAGTTTGGAAAATCCCAAAGAAGATCTTCCTTAACCAAGGGAAGTATGCAGTTGAAATACTAAGAGATTTGACATGTTGGAATGTAAAGCCATGAACACACCCATGGAAATGAATTTGAAGCACTTGGTTGATACTTCATTAGAGTTGGTTGATGCTACTCTATACAAAAAAATTATTGGATCGTTGATGTATCTAATGAATACCAGGCCAGGTATATGCTTTGTTGTGAACATCTTGAGTCAGTTTCTGGTGGAGCCTAGACATGTTCACCTTGTAGCTGCAAAGCATGTGATGAGATACCTTAGGGTACGTTGGATTATGGCCTCTGTTATAGTGGAGATAATAACTTCAGACTATATGGTTATACTCATTCAGAGTGGGTTGGAAGTGCTTCATACAGAAAGAGCACTTCAGGATGTTGTTTTAGTTTGGGGTCAACCATGACTTCATGGAAAAGTAAGAAGAAATCCATTATTTCTCTCAACACGAAAGAAGCAGAGTACATTGCAACATGTTCTTCCAGTTGTGAATCCATATGGATTCGGAATTTGTTGACATGTCTATTCAATTTGGATATGGAAGCCACCATGATACTATGTGATAACCAAAGTTGTATAAAGATGATGGAGAACCCAGTGTTCCATGATAAGGCGAAGCACATAGAGATTTGGTACCACTACATTCATGATATGGTGCAGAGGGGAGTTGTAAAGCTCCAATATGTTGGCAGAGATGAGCATGTTGCAGATGTGTTGATCAAGCCTATGTCTTGTGTGAAGTTTTAGTACTTCTAAGACAAACTTGGTGTATTCCGAAAGGACCTCCCTCGAAAGGGGGAGTGATGTTGATGATACTATGGTATCCTGACCAACATTGGGTATATCTGTTAGGATTTTATATCATAGGGGATTGATCATCCCCGGGAATATCCCAAAGGTATGGTAAGGACGGTCTTTCAGAGTACCTGTACATGTATATGCTAGCTATGGTCAATAGTGGTAGCTTAGTTAGGATTTTATATCCTAGGGAATATTATGATTCTTGAGAAGATCCCAAAGGTCCGGTAAGGACAGTCTGTCAAAGTACCACATGGTATCTTGTTAGGATTTTATATTCTAGGGAATCTTATGATTCCTGGGAAGATCCTGAAGGTCCGGTAAGGACGGTCTGTCAGAGTACCACAAATTTTGTTGTTGATGCACCTATCTCATTATGTTGATGATGATGTTCCAACCTCGTGTTGTTGTTGATGATGTTATTCCATATTTGTTTTGTTGATTATGATTTTCCAGCCTCATACTGTTGATGATGTTGTTGTTCCAACTTTGTGCTATTGATGTTGATGTTTCAGCTTCATGATGATGATGTTACTCTATCTCCATGCTGTAAACGATGATGATATTGATGATGAGAAAAACTTCTGATGATTTATAGATGTGCCCTCTCCTTCTCTTAATGATGTTGTATTGAGTCATGTCAGTAGAATACCCTTCTCGTTAAGGGGGAGTGTTGAAATATTGTAACTTCGAAGAATATTCTAATTATATTTGAGTTATTATTTTATAGATCAAATCCCCTTTTGTAGATTGATCAAGTTGGTTTTTGTATAAGATCAAATCCCGTTTTGTGGATTGGTCAAATTGTATTTTTATAGTGGTATTTGTAAAGTCAGATCCTAGTAATTATAAAGTGGTTTTAGCCACTTCTAGGAGAAGTCGGCTCAACCAAGTGAAGAGACACAACCCTAGCACCATCTCACACTTGTATTTATATGTGAGGTTGGTGTCTCATTTACACACACTCACTCACTCATCTAGTGCACATATCTTGAAGGAAGTTGTAGTTGCAGGAGGAAGGAGAAGAGAGGCACATGCCCAGTGTTGTTCTATCTTTGGTGTTTTGGTCTTAGTCTTGGCATTGTATTGGTAATATATTATTGAGGAAGTGTTTGCTGGGTTTTCTCCCCCATGAGGGTTTCCCAAGATAAAATGTTGAGTACCTTGTGATTTTTTTTCTTTCAGTGATTCTCTTTATACTGTTGTTTTGGAAATGCATTGAATGTTCATGTAATTTTGAAATAACATAATAACAAAAATAAAAACTTAATGATTTTCTCTTCCAATTCCTTCAGCAAATATGTTCCAACAACTGCTCTTTTGTTGGATTATCCCAACTTACTGGTGTGTTACACTTCCTTCCATATAATTATTCAAACGCGCTCATTTTTAATGAGTCCTGATTCCCATTATTGTAAGAAAAAACAATCAAATGAATATAATATTCCCACTTTGATGGTTGTTCCATCACATACATTCTAACAATGTTGTCAATGATTCTTTTATCCATCTCTATTTTTCCATCTAACTCTGGGTGATACATTGTACTGAGATTTAGATTTGTCCCAAACCCTTTGAAAAAACCCTTCCAAAAATTGAATGTGAACTTTGGGTCTATGTCCAAAACTATTTCCTTAGGCATCCCATGTAGCTTGGAAACTTCTTTCATGCATATGTTTGCAATAATTTTTGTCTTGTGTGTAGTCTTCACTGGAATAAAAGGCACTGCCTTAGTTAATTTATCCACCACCACCATCGTGATGGAATCATGTTGATTCACTATTCTAGGAAGGTTAGTAATAAAATCAATTGTAACCACTTCCCACTTCCATTTTGAAATGGGAAATGGTTGCAATAACCCAGTTGGATGCCTATGTTTTATCTTCACTTTCCGACACTCTAGACATATGGCTATGTAATTAACCACTAATTTCTTCATTCTTGGCCAAAATTATTGGCTTCTTATAGGTAAAATTGACTTATGATATCTTGGGTGCCCAACATATGGCACATTGTGCATTTCCCTCATCACTATATTTTTCATCTCATTGGAATTTGACACATATACTTTTCCTTTGTACATGACAATTCCATCTTCTTTTAGCTCAAAGTCTTTAAGTTTCTGCTGAAAATTACCTTGGTGTAATGTTTCTTTTATTTTCAAATATTGTTGATATGAATTTTTTGCTGCAATAATTTTATCTTTTAGATCAGTCGTGTACATGTTGATTGTTGCAACATGCATTTCATGATCTCTTCTGCTAAGTGCATCAACCACTTGATTTTATTTTTCTTTTATATGCTTAATCTCAAAGTCATATTCACTAAAGAATTCTAGCCACCTAGTTTGTCTGGCATTTAATGTTGGTTGTCCAAAAAATGTTTCAAACCAGAGTGGTCTATCCTTAGCTCAAATTTCCTCCCCATGAGGTAATGTCTCAACATTTTTAATGCATGTACAATTGATTCTAATTCCAAGTCATGTGTAGCATAATTCTTTTCATGGTCTTTTAAATTTTTGGACTCATAGAATACCACATAATGTTTTTGAGTGAGGACTCCACAAATCCCTTCTTTACATGCATCAATGCATAAAACAAAATATTCATCTAGATATGCAATATTCAAGATTGGTGCACTTGTCAAAATGTCTTTTAGTTGCTGAAAACTTTTTGTACACTTGGAATTCCATTCGAATTTCACTCCCTTCTTTTGCAAAGAAGTGATTGGGCTTGCAATATTTGAGAACCCTTTTACGAATCTTCGGTAATAAATAGAAAGACCCATGAATGATTTGACCTATGTCACATTTCTTGGCGTTAGCCATCCTATAATGGCCTCTATCTTCTTAGGATCAACCGTTATCCATTATGTTGAAATTATATGCCACAAGTAGTGAATTTTCTTTTGATAAAAGATGCACTTACTTAGATTAGCATACAATTTATGATTTCTTAAGTCTTGAAAAACCATTCTTAAATGTTTCTCATGTTCCTCCTTTGACTTAGACTAGATGAGTATATCATCTAGGAACACAATTGCAAACTTTTCCAGGTATTCCCTGAACACTCCATTCATTAGGCACATGAAAATAGTTGGGTCATTTGATAGTACAAATGGAACTACCATGAATTCATAATACCCATATATTGTCATGAATGCTATCTTGTTGATATCATATTCCTTTATCCTCACTTGATGATAACTTGATCTCAAGTCAATCTTGGAAAATATTCTTGCACCTTTCAGTTGGTCAAATAAATCATCAATCTTTGGAAAAGGATATTTTATTTATTTATGGTGACCTTATTCAATTGTCTAAAATCAATACACAACCTTAAGGTTCCATCTTTCTTCTTCACAAAAAGAACTGGGGCACCCTAAGGTGACACACATGGGAATATATACCCCTTCTTCAAATGTTCTTCAAGATGCATTGAAAACTCTTTAAACTCTAGTGTGCCCATTCTGTATGGTGTCTTGGAAATTGGGGAAACTCCTGGCACCAAATCAATAGAGAAATCAATGTCTCCCTTTGTTGGTAGTCCTAGGATTTCTCCAAAAACATATTCAAAATTACTTAATACCAAATGGCCTTCAATGTTTTCCACTTTATCTTTGGTTTTCTCTTCCATATGGCTGCAAAAATATGACATCCCTTCCTAAAACTCTTTTTCAACTGCATTGTTGAAATATCTCTAACAACTACAACTCTTGGAATTCCCTGAATCTTTCCTTGCTTCCATTCTTCTTCAAGACATGTGGTTGTCTTGTTGTAACTTTCTAAGACAACATGGTATTTTTCCAACCATAAATGCCAATTAGACAATCATATGAACCCAATGGTATGATATTCACATCTAACTTTGTATTGAGTCCATTCATGTCTATTGGACAATATTTAACTAGATCATTGAGTTTCCTCTTAGCCCCTATGGATAATTGAATTAACCAAGAATTATTACGCTTTCTCCTTTGCAAGTGAAATATTTCAACAATGTTGTAGTTTATGTAACAATGGCTTGCTCCAGAATCAATTCAAATGGCTATCAGATGGTTATCAATCTTTCCTTCCACTTCAATCATGGGGGATTGATATTCTTCTTGTTTGTTGTCCAAGGATACATAAATCCTTGGCATGTTCCATTTTTTTAGCCTCCTAAATGTTGTGGACGATCCTCATTATTTCTCCTTTGTGATGGAAGTCCTTATATAAGTGATTTCTCTCACATCCCAAACATTGTACAGGTTGTTGCCTTGGCATTTTTCTAAATGAATTTGCAATATTGTGCTCATTTTGGGTTTACTGACCTTTTTTATTTTCTTGGGATTTGTTCTTGAAAAAGGGTGGCTTGAAAAATTTATGCCTTTGATCCTTTTTACCCTTCATCTTGTCATTCCAAGATTTTTGGAAAAATGGCCTTCCTCTATTATGCTCATAAATATGCTTTTCTCTCGTCATGGCTTCCTCCAAATTATTGCGGTTATCATATTGTATCTTGTCACTGTAGAAAGAGGGAAAAACACTAAAAAACCTTTGGATTTTGACATTTTCATCCTTTATGAAGTCCACATACTTAAAAAATTTAAAGAACCTCTTATCATATTCATCCATTGTCATTCTTCCCAACTTGAGCTCAAAGAAGTCTTTCATCTTCCTTTCATAGTAATTCTCAGACAAATATTTCTCTTGTAAATATCCTTTGAACTTCCTCCATGAGATCCTCTTCTCATCAAGGTGCTTGTAGACTTTCTTAACTTGATCCCACCACATGGTTTCCTTTCCTTGCAAGTGGTAGGCTGCAATTCTAGCTTCTACCCTTGAGGGGTAATTGTGCAATTGGAAATATTTCTTCATTTCCAACAACGAGGCCTTGGCCTCTTCCCCTTTCCTATTCTCACCATTGAAAGTTGGCAGCTTAATTTTCCCGAGTTCACCTTTCAAGATGTCTTCCTCAGGCCTTCTTCTTTGTCTCCTGACAGGATACACACTCGATTTTCTCCTTGGTCCTGAACTTGAATGAGTTCTTCTAGGGATTACCTTGGAGAATGATGGCATATTCTCATGCTTCTTGACTTCCTATCATTCCCATGATCATCCCTTTTTCTATGGGATCCATATGATGTCACTTGTCTACAACTAGTTGCTTGTTTGGTTCCAGAGTCTTTGTTGACTTTCTTATGAAACATATTCAAACTTTGAAGTATCTCTTCATAAGCCTTCATAATCCTTTCATTATATTCCCTATAGCTCTTCACTTCCCTATGTAGATTATTTTATCAAGGGATTTGTACTTGTGCAAATCCCACCACAAGATCCCCAAATCTTTTGTAACTACGGAAGAAGCTACCACTGTCACCTCAGTAGGATCTTCCCTCATTTTAGTGATGGAAGAGATCCACCACAAGGGAGGATTCCCTTGTGACCTCAAGGGATCAAATATAAAGTTTAGTATCCAAGACTATTTCCCCTTATCTTGATCACCGAATAGTTGGTCTAGGTCAAGGAAGAGAAGAGGTTGTGAAGTATTTTGTTTTATCTTACCATAACAAGAACATTTTGTAGCATACATGTAAAAACTTCCAAGCCAAATGATGCAACAATGACATCTTTTAGGCACTAGAAAAATTATATAGATATGGCTGTTGCAAATTGCAACATTAAACCAGTCTTATAACAACAATAAGTAATGTGTAACAACAATAATAATTAATGCTTAAAAATACCACAATTGACCATGGAAAGTAAGCATATAACCAATAGAATATTATCCAATTGTTATAGGAAATTTCTAAGTGAGTTAAGAAATCTTTAGGTGAGTGTAAGTAGTAATTTAATGTGATTTTAAATAGTTGTAGCAAACTTTTATAATAGCAGCAAGAAATATAGTGATTTTTCTAGGGGTAGGGTTAGAATAGTTAGTAAAATGCTTGATAGTTTTGATAGAGAGGTTTTATCAATCAATTCACCACAAGAGTTTCTTTAATATTAGTGCCTTTCTAGGGTTATTAAGTCTCAAATTAAAATAATATTGAAGGTTGGTATACTTGAAATCAAGAGGTAGGATCTAAACCTTAGGGTTCAAGCACATTTGGGCCTTAGGTTTCAGATCTTGAGGAGAAGAATGTCTAGGGTGCAAGCACGTTTGGGCCCAATAAATCATTCCTCACTTATTGTAGCTTCAACTAGGTAAAATATAAATTATATAGGACTATGTTGAGCACTCAACACACCCTCGAAGTTTCTTGAAATTTTGGGGTACCGCGTTTAAATTTTTCCTCAGTTCTTTTACATCCTTCAACTTCAAATTTCTTTTGTTGTTCCTTAATTGATTTGATTTTGTTAAGTACGATTTTTATTTTTATTTTTAACAAGTAAAGCTAGCTTTCCTTAACCAAATTAGACATTAGCACCCTCAAGAAACAATTGACCAAACAACTTAAGATTAAAAAACATTAATATTTGAAAAAGTGGTTGTAGGAAGATTCTGACCGATGGAGTTGTCGGGTCAATTGAAAACTGATTTTTTTGATAACGATTGTTAAATGCACCCTTTTCGTTCGATGACCAATGAACCCGTTGGGAGGTAGGCATTTCTCGATGCCAAGAATTTTGCTACATTTTCCAAATATTTCCCAATGCATCCATCGGGTATAATCAAAGCCCATACATAATTTCACCTACCAATCTCAAGCATAAGGATTCAAAGTGCAATCAATAATCATCATTTGATCAAATCCTTTTTCAATATTAGTCATCCATTATTAACAAAGGAATGAACCAATCCATGGAGTGTTGGGATGCCACGTAGGATTCCACGTGGAAACCGTACCATTAACATGTCATCACTCCCACACTTCACTTCTGGACTAAAGGATCCATTGTCACCACATCATTTTCCAGGTGGCATCGCCATGTCATCTTCCATACATAAAGTTTGGGTTTCCACATCCCACCTCGATTACAGTGCCCTTAGATCATCAAGGAGTTTCACGGTATTGATGTATCTTGTGGAAAGGTGCCCATAAATTTCACTCGATGGCGATGAGCCTGTCAGCCATCGGCCGAATTAGTGACATCCTTTGATTAATATGTTCTCCCTTATGATCGAAAACCAATAGTTGTTCTTCCCCAAAACATTTATAACCATTCAATCAGGTGGGGAGAGTGCCTTAGAGCCATTGATATTAAGATCCAATATTGTTCTCCCACTGTACTCATCAGTTGTAGACAAATCAACTAATTGTTCATCTAGCATAACCACTCACTATGACCGAAGGCCAATGAGCATTCTGCCTTAGGACCCATCCACCATCTGATCATGCAAATGAATAAATCTTGACCATCGATTTTGTGATTTGATGGCTCATGACCTTTGTTCTTAGTTAAGCCCATTAACATGTCACATCATTGACCAACAAAATAGATAGTTCCACATATTAAATTGGTTCCAAATCAGGTTTTCCATGCCACTAATGCCCAAACCTAACGCCTGACAAAAATTTTGTGCACATAATCTTCGTCGCTCAATCAATAGAGGTAATCTGATATGGACCATTTGATTCCCTATTTCGTACTCTGACCCCATGGAATGGAAGTAGGGCCCTTAATTCATTAACTATGGGCTCCTTGAACCAAACATTGACACGTTTTCTCCTAACTCCTAGATGGCTCTCCACATCACCTTCGTAGGCACAAATATGACGTTACCTTGTACGATTTATACTTGGATCGACATTGTGGTTGAACTACACATTTAAACTTATGACATCTGATCTTGATCGAACTACTGTGCACCAATTTTAACAACATCACACAATCACCGATGGCCACCTCTATGTATCAAATCAGCCATTAAAGGTTGGCGAAGGAACTATCACAAAATTTAACGCCATTTACTACCTAGAGATCACCCCATTGATTTGATATTTGGTTTTTAAAATCACATTCTCCCCAATTTTGCCTCATTATTTGCATTTGTTAATGTTGTTATCAAATGAGTGTATGTATTTTCTTGTGTCTTGCTAACGAATTGAGGATAGTCTTTGTTCTCTCTAGTATAAGGGATTCAATTAGACAGTAGGTACGCTTTGAAGAGATTTGTCAGGTAAGCTGCACTCCCTCAAAGGACTTCGTTGTTTAATGAAAGGTATGTCATGTCATGTAATATATGGTTTTTAGAACTCTTTGATGTTTGATTGTTGATTATCATTGTTTGTATGCAAACACGATGCCTCTAAGGAAAGCTCCCATGCAAAGATCACCCAAGAAATTGAGAACCCGTTCTAGTGGTGCAGAATCAGGTTCCAGCTCGACAATCACATGGGAAGAGGAGGCCCTAAAAACCAAAAATACGAAATCACTTATTATGTTTCCTCCAAAGAAAATGTCCAACATAGTACCTTTGTACTACAACACCGAGCCTTGTGCCATGAGCGAGAATTTTGCACAGGTACAAATTCCTCCTTGGAATGATCTATTCTAGAAATCAAACAAAGAGTAATATCCTAAATCTACTCCACAACAACATACAACTTAGGGAGTTGGATGATGTTGACTTTCCTGCGATCAAACTATCCATGCTACATTCGGTTTCTACCAAGACAGATGTCTTTCCCTGTGTAGAGTTGATTTAATGGGTCATTAATCACACCAAGGCCCATAAGTGAAAATTTATGAATGAATAGGGGGAGTGCATAGGGTCATTCCTTCACCAAGACTTGGATTTTTGTTTTAAACTTCCATACCCCTACAAGTCCCTCACCAAGGAATTCGTAATTTCATTTTATGAGAAATATGATACCATCAAAATATTGAAAAGTTGATGGAAGGAAGACAAATAGTTTTCTAAACAGTCCAGTGGAAGGTATGTTATCTATGGGTTGATAGAGCCATACATGTATGTGATGATCCTTTTATGTAGGTTGTATGGTGAAAAATATTTCTCCCAATTCTTAGAAGCATTTCTACCCTTGGCTTATCACATAGCAATGTGGGGAAATAAATTCAATTGGCGAGGTGTCATCTCCAAGCAACTCGGTCTAAAGGTTATTCAAGCACAATCTCCAAAACCTGGAGACCCTCCCTAATTTCATATGGTTTCTTTTCTCTTGGATGTGTTGTGTGCACAAAACACTTTCCCTGGACTTTCATTAAGCTGGAAAATCTCTAAACCACCAGTCCATGTGTACTTCAACATGCTTTGGGAGAACAAGTATAAAAAAATTTACTCCCAAATTTGTGATTTTTCCATTCCTAGAATATACTTCCTTATATTTGGGAAAGAATTCCCTAGGCTATCAAAGCAAGCCAAAAAGATTCTAAACTACATAGGGAACTGGTATTTTGAGGAAAAATACGCATACTTAAGAACTTTTGGAGCTATGATTCCACCACATATGCTACCTATATATGTTCCTAATAGATCAATTGTAGGAGATATCTATTATCAAAGTGTCATGCATGAAATGAATGACACCCTTTTGAGGAATAAGAAGAAATCGTTCATCCCTTACAATTTTTAGATAGGGTACTATGTAGCAATGGATGCTAAACATGTTAAACAAGAAGGGAAAGTGCACTTGGAGTACATATTCATGACAGGGAGATATAGGAAACATGATCCAAAGGGATCGATTTCGAACATGCAGAGCAGGTGGTCCTAACTTGGCCTTATGCCCATGAGAAATGGGAAGAAGATTTTTGTATTAAAAATGCTCAAGATTGGAAATAAGTGTAGAGGAGAAGGTCCAACCATAACATAACAATATTTTCCTCTCTTCATGTAGAAGAACATATCAAAATGGTGAAGTCTAGGGTGTCCTCTAGCTAAGAACCTATTACAAATAAACAAGGAGGAGAGAAAGACCCCATGACAGAAAAGGAATGTTAATCCATACAAGCAAAATAGGAAAGAGTCATAAAAGAGCAAGTTGAAGAAATAAGGGTTAGAGAAGAACAAAGGAATAAAGAGGAAGAAGAGGTATAACAAGAAGAACTGACTGAACAAAGAAGGGAGGTTGAAAGGAGGAAAAGGGAACATAAAATTATTGAAAAAATAAAAAGAGATCAGGAGGAAGAAGAGTTGTTTACTAAAAATAAACTTGGCTTTATTCCCATGAACGTGAACTTGGCCTCATTCCCATGAGAAATGGGAAGAATATTTGTTTACTAAAAGTTCTCAATATTGGCAATAAGTGTAGAGAAGAAGGGCCAACCATAACATAACCATATTTTCCTCTCTTCTTGTAGAAGAACATATCAAAATGGTGAAGTCTAGGGTGTCCTCTAGCAAAGAACTTGGTACAAATAAACATGGAGGAGAGAAAGACCCCATGGAAGAAAAGGAATGACATTCCATACAAGTAGAATAGTGTTGGCATAGGAGCAGACCCAGGGTTCAACGCTACAACAACGCACCAACAAAACCCTAACTATCGGCCCTTTTGGCAACACCTGCAAAGCATATGAAGTCTCACCCGAGGTAGAGGCAGGGGTGGTTGCAGGACTCCAATGTTTGCAACCTTAGCTAGGACACAGATATATGATTGCAACACCTTAATAGAGCATTTAGTTATTATAGTTCATTAATATTCAACCTTAGTTCATAGCACAGCTAAACCCTAACATGATATATGTGCAATATTCAACCAGATCTAGCATCTAGCAACACTTAGCATAATGAAACAGATCAGATCTAGCAAATTCAAGCACTAAGCACATTCACATAGGTCAGATCTAGCATTCACTCTCATTATTAAGCACAAAGCAACTTCAGATCTATCTATCATTCATCTATATCAAATCACTTAAGCACGCCAACATATAAACACATCAATACATCGCACAAAACACAACAACACGGGATATACGTGGTTCACCCCCTCCCTGGGGCTACGTCCACTAACTCTTTGTCTTATTTATTAGCTTCGGTCAATCTTCTTACATGCACAAAGATTCATAATCAACTCCACGGAGGACAGTATATCTACGCACCTCGCTAGATTCTCCTTCCTTGAGTTATAACACAAATCCTTCCACAACCTCTTACAATCACTTACACTTAGCTCTGCAAGCCTCACACAGTATGCACAAAGAAATTACCACTTAGCACTTAGCACACTGGTTAGTTACTTGTCACTCATCACTACTTCTTACATCACCTAGACTTCTATTTATACATTAAAAAAATGGGCCTAAGCATGGGTGAACCCATGGGCCAACATCCCCATACCTGTTACATTATCCCAAATCCCAAAAATCCCTAAAAATGGGGCGAGATCCCACGATCTCCGCTTCGACTTGCACTCTACCTTCAAAAGCCTGTCGAAGTCCCAAAAGCAGGTCAAACATGACCAAGGGTTCTCAAAACTTGGTCAAGGGCCAACAGGCCCCCAACACTCACCTGTGACTCGTCTCGATTCACTCTGATCTTGGTAGCTCTGCCTCAAAATAATTGAGCTTGGCTCAAGCTACTTTGACCTGTTGTTGTGCCACGACCTCCTGCTCAGTGAACTCTTGGATTACTGCTTCGTTGAAAGGTCCCTCTAAGCATTGTTCAGTTGCAGTGATGACTAGCTCCAGTTCTGTTCCTCAGCCTTTGATCTCTGTGAACAGTTGGCAGGCATTGTCATGTATTGAATGGAGCCTCTAAGTTACTTCCATGACTCTGCTCTGAATGGTGTGGACTTGTTGTTGAGCAGTATGCTGCTCTTGGGATCGCTTCATCCTCTCAACTGCTGACAGGGGCTTCAACTGCGCCTGTACTATTTCTTATCGCTTTTTCACCTCTTGGAGCTATGACTCCAATGCCTTCAGTTCAGGATTCTCAATGAGTCGCTCATAAGTCTGGGCACTGTGATCACTTAGTTGTTTACATTCCATGGCGAGGGACTTTATTCTTTCAACTGCGCTTCGAGAAATTGTTTCTCTTTGATCTCACACATCTTGCAGAGTGTTGGGCACTATTCGTAGCTCTAAGTATGTTATTCTTTGATGTAGTTGTTGGATAGGTTTCGTGAGTTGTGATACTTGATGCGCTACTCAGTCTTCTACCTTTGGATCTAAGCCTGTCACAAAGCAAAGTTCTCTGTTGACTGCTTCTTTCACTTCGAGTTGTTCTGCGAGCAACTGTTCTTTTTCTTGTTGGATCTGCGCTTTATCCTGTTCAAACTTTGTCTGGAGAGCAACCTTCTCCTGCTTCGCAACTCGGCATTGTTCTATGACTACTTATTGCACTTGCTTCAAGGCCTATGTGGCTTGTTTTGTTTCTTCCCGTACGCGATGAAGGCGAGCTTCGGTCGCATCAGCTAGTCTGCAGAGTTGGGTTGGATAATCTCCCAAGTCTAGTTCTTCCAAAGGAAGGGACATAGTGGAAATTGCACGACTGGACTGAAGGGCCTGCTATACCCCTCTAAGTTCAACCTCAACTCTATCGTACTTCTCCTCCTTCTTGGCTTCATGTTTCTGCAAGATTTCTTGCGAGGCATCATTCACAACTACGATGATGAATTCAAAGTCATCAATAGTGAGAACAATCTGCATCTTATTCATGGTGTCTTTGGATTTATTTTGGGAAGTGGGTTTCGTGGGAGAAACGTTCCTTTTCTTTAAGGTATCAGCCTCATCAGCAGGATCCCTGGGCGGTGTTGCTTCACCTTGCTTCTATTGGTATTCTTTGTTGTTTGTCTCTTCTACTTCATCATCACCCCCTCGGCCAGGTGATACTAAAGAAAACTCTTTTGATGCATTGTTGAAGTCTTGGACTTCTTCGGTCTTCTTCCTTCTGCTAGGTCCTGGTGTGTCATGTTCTTTGTGAGCGGCCTCCAATTTGTCAAGTTCGGGATGAGACATATCTGTAGGGTCAACAGGGAGAAGGAGGTATGTTGACTAGTCCTTAGTTATCTCCTCGAGGTCCTCCTTTGTGATCCTGTAGTATGACTGAGGCTCCTCCTTATGCTCGTCTTCTCACGCAGTGATATAGATGAAGTGTCAATCAACGTGGAAATTCATGAGGGGTCAGAACTGCTGTGGGGTGTTTGGCATCATGCGAGGTTCAACTTGAATGGACCTCTTCAATTGGAGATAATATGTATGAAATACCATGTTCGACTACCATTGTTTTCCCATATCGCTCGAGTAACAGAGCGTGGTGAACTTCATAGCAAGCGGCTTGAACGGCTCAATATCTGGGAAGGTCTCACCTTCCAGCATCTCCCCAAGAGTAAACCTAATGAGGATCAGGAGCCAGCTAAAGTGGAACTCGTAGCCATGATCCTGTGCTTCACAACAGTCTAGTTCCAGTTGGTTAACTAGGTACTTCACCCAATTCATCTGTAGGCCTTCCACGCATTTCTTAGCGAGGTCAATGAAAAACCCTATGACCTACATGGGTCTATTCTTTCTCACAAGCTTTCCTGCGATTAATTGGCATGCTAAGCGCACTGCGCCATTCTGGATGGAAGCTACCTTGTAGCCTCGTGTCCCCTTCTCAACATCGTCGTAGGTATCCTTGATCTTGTTATCCTATGGCTTACCTTTACCAATCACTAAGTCTAAATTGTCACCTATATTTGTATTATTCATTTAGGATATTAGTAATATATCCTCAAGTGATGACTAATGAGTTAGTT
>JZKD02S1679056.1:70369-81465 GCA_000966675.3 Picea glauca
TAGAGAAAATCTCTCTATGAGGTGGCATCACCCATTGTACTATAAATATGTAACATTAGAGTGAATACATTAAGTGTTGGCTAGTGAGCCTTTTCCGCCATGTTGTTATTCTTGTTTATGTTTTATCATATCTTATGTGCTAATGCATGATCTGTGGCCTTCCCTGGATAAAAGTCCTGCGGGTCAAGTCCTTACATACTCAATCTGGTGATCCTATGGATTAGCGTCAGATTGACTGTGATACATCAGTCTAGCCATAAGTAGCCACCATGGTAACATGAGAGTATGATCTTAACACAGGCATTAACCTCCTGGTGTCATCCAAAATGTGGGATCTTCATTACATTCAACAGGGTGGACTGTGCAAGGTTCATCGTCCATGGATGGGGAATTATTTTCGAGTTCTCGACGTGGTCAAGTATTTATAAGGGGCGAGCATACTATGGTTCTTGCGGTCTCCTAAGTTGAAGTCGTTGAACTTCAACGTTGCAATCTTATCCTGTTGCACTTTTACTGCATGTATCCCCTTCGAGAGGTACGCAGTATCCACGGTGTAATCAAAGTCTCTAGGAACACTATCATGACTCACCGCGTCGGCTAGAGGCGGGATGTAGTCGGGTAAGATGGTTGGTATTAGCTTCGCATATGGTAGGTCATCTCTGTGCTTGGTTCTGTTTTTTGTTGCAACTCGGGATGGTCCAGATCCGCAAGCAGTCGACAAAGAGGCATGCACTCCTCTAGTTGATGATGCTTGTACACCCACATACAATACCCTTTTATACATTACTCTTTCATTCATGAGGCTGATGAGTACCTCCTTCACAGACTCTTCAATTGTGTTAAGTTCTTCGGACATACGCGCTAGTGGTTGAATATCTCGGGTTTGAAGGGAAACTACTCAATGTAATGGGATGAATGGTGATAGTTCGATGATCATTGTGTGAAATCAAACAATCTGCAGGCTCAAATAATCACGGTTGGAAAAAGTGTTCTCGGTGCAATGCTCGACAGAATAAGTAGGCAACTAGGTAACGGATTTATCCAATGGGTGAGAAGCCTTCATTAATGCAGTTATTCCTGTTACGACACGGTCCCAATGGCCTAGTGGCGAGATTTCTGACCATAACTGTCATTCTAATCCGTTCAGGGTTTCAGGGTGTCGTTCTAACAATTATACTATTTCCAACAGCTATATTTCTTTGCCTAGGCGAAGTGCCATGTTGTGTTGTTCTGATATCCCGACGAAGTTCAGATTCTAGAATCCTTCCTTCGATCTTTTCTCTCTTCTTACTTATTTTTCTAGCCTTCTTTCTGGTGATCTACATCTCGGTGTTCCTCTTTCCATTCTAATTATTGTCTTATTTTAGCATAGCAACTTCACGTTGTTGAGATTATTTCATAGGATTTAAGGGCAATACTTCTTTTCTCTCTAGGGTAGGTGCTCTACTCGCCTATGAGTCTGCTTGCGTTCTTCCAAACTCGACATCCAAGTCTCTAGTTATGAATAGCTTCGATCTGTTCTCCTGTTAATCAATCAAGTGTTCTATCCTCCTAGTCATGAAATCTTTTAATTCTTGCTTCTTATGCTCTAAGACTTCTTCTTCTTTTCTTCCGGCTTGATCCTTTTCAATCCAAGGTTTTCCTAGTAATATAGCAAATGGGGCATTGTTCTAAATAAATTTAATAACCTCAAATCATTCCTCTGTCAAAGTTCCATGAGCACTTATAGATATATGAGTAAGTCTTCCACATAGGGTTATCATTTTTCCTCTAAATAATGCTATTCCTCCCAATGAAGGAATCATAGCAGGCTTTCCTAAAGTTTCCCAAGTTCTTTTTGTCATGATGTTCACCTGTGTTTCTTCATCCAGAATGCAGTCAATGTTGAAGTCTCCTATTCTTGTTTCTATGTATTCTTTTTCTTTGAATATCTCTGATAAGATGATATTTCAGTGATCATTCAGGGTTTCTTTTATTTGTAGAAATACATCCTCTGATTTTTTCTGGGGTTTTTCCATGGTCTCAGTTTCTTGATATTTCTTAGGGTCTTCTTGTTTCATATTCATTCTTTCAAGATTAGAAATCATTCTAGGGAAATCTAGAACTTCATGATCCATAGATTTACAACAAAGAAAACTAGGTCTTTTACCAGGGCATTCCTTAGCAAGATGTCCTGGTCTTCTACAACTGTAACAAAGAGGTAGTCCTCGCTTCCTTTTAAATGATCCCCATCCTTTCTTGTACTGCTCACTAGGATCATGGTAGCTAACTTGCAAAAAATTCTTTCTAGGATCCTGCATCTATTTTTTAGTCCAAACATTCTTTCTATGCACAGGAATAACATATCTTTTATTATTTCTATCATATCTACTCAAATCAAACCTTCTTTCATCTAGTTGTGCCCTACTTTTCAAGCTAGCAAAAAACTTATCAAACATACCTAGATCCATACTTTTGAAACGAAAATTTCCACGTATCTTACCTTTTCAATTAAAAATTCCACTATTCTTACCTTTATCAGAGCACAAAGCTTTTAGATCTAAAACATTTCACTATTCGTACCTCTTTTCTTCAGATCTGAATTTTCCTTTTTAGCACAGAGCTTCATAGGTCAAGTAGAATATTGTGCACTAGGGAAACAAATATATGCACAGATCTTTCACAGTTTTAAATCAAATCTTCGCACAAAGCTTCTTCTTCTTCAGTTCCCAACAATCACAGTTTCAGTCCAGGCAACGGAACCATTTGTTGGCACAGGGGCAGACCCATGGTTTAATGCTACAAAAACACACCAACAAAACCCTAACTACCATCCCTTTCGGAAACACCTGCGAAGAAGATGAAGTCTCACCCGAGGTAGAGGCAGGGGTGGTTGCAGGACTCCAATGTCTGCAACCTTAGTTGGGACAGAGATCTGTGATTGTAACTCCTTAACAGAGCACTTAGTTATTTTAGTTTGTTAATATTCAACCTTAGTTCACAGCGCAACTAAACCCTAATAGGATATCTGCGCAGTATTCAACCAAATATAGCATCTAGCAACACTTAGCATAACGAAACAGATCATATCTAACATATTCAAGCACTAAGCACATTCACATAGGTCAAATCTAACATTCACTCTCATTATTAAGCATAGAGCAACTTCAGATCTATCTATCATTCATCTATATCAAAGCACTTAAGAAATTCAACATATAAACACATCAATACATCGCACAAATCACAACAACACAGGACATACATGGTTCACCCCCTCCCTGGGGCTACATCCACCAACTCTTTGTTTTCTTTATTATCTTTGGTCAATCTTCTTACATGCACAAAGCTTCAGAATCAACTCTGTGGAGGATAAGAGATATGTGCACCTCGATAGATCCTCCTTCCTTGAGTTATAGCACAAATCCTTCCACAACCTCTTACAATCACTTGCACTTAGCTCTGCAAGCCTCACACAGTATGCACAAAGAAATTACCACTTAGCACTTAGCACACTGGCTAGTTACTTGTCACTCGTCACTACTTCTTACATCGCCTATAATTCTATTTATACATTACAAAAATGGGCCTAAGCATGGGTGAATCCATGGAATGACATCCCCATACCCGTTACATTATCCCAAGTCCCAAAAATCCCTAAAAAGGGGCTGAGATCTCGCGATCTCCGCTTTGACTTACGTTTCTCCTTCGACAGCCTGTCAAAGTCCCAAAAGTAGGTCAAGCATGACCAAGGGTTCTCAAAACTTGGTCAAGGGCCAACAAATAGGAAAGAATCATAAAAGAGAAATTTGAAGAAAGAAG
Source organism: Picea glauca (assembly GCA_000966675.3). Taxonomy (NCBI): domain Eukaryota; kingdom Viridiplantae; phylum Streptophyta; class Pinopsida; order Pinales; family Pinaceae; genus Picea; species Picea glauca. The sequence continues at coordinate 74,171 of JZKD02S1679056.1, forward strand.
GCTTAGAGAAGAACACATGAATAAAGAGGAAGAAGAGGTATAACAAGAAGCACTGACTGAACAAATAAGGGAGGTAGAACATGAAGCACTAACCGAATAAAGAAGGGAGGTTGAAAGGAAGAAAAGGGAACGTGAATTTATTGAAAAAAAAAAATAGATCGGGAGGAGTAGGATCGACAACAAGAAGCCAAAAAGAAACAAAAGAAAGAACATGGCCGACAAGTTAAAAAATATCCAATAAGAAGCAAAAAAATGACATAAGAAATAAGAACTAGAGAGATTAGATAAATAAAGGTAAAAGAAGAGAGAAGAAGAATGGTGAAGAGAAAGGGATACCAATCACTGTGAAGGATCCTAGAGAAAGCATTGACCTAACAGGGGAAGAAGAGAAAGGGGGAGAATCTGATGTCCCCATTATCAATGAGAACCCCAACATAGAGAAAAATTACAACAAGCCCATCAAAGGAATAACAAGTAGAAACAAAGGAGGATGGAGGTGAAAAGAAAGTTGATTGTTCCCCAAAGAATAATGACCCCCTCATCAAGAAAAAGGTGATATATCATCAAGAAGTGGTGAATCAGATCAAGAGTCACATGTGAGACAAGACCAAGATGTGTCATCACCTAAACAAAAGGGGAAGAATACAGATGGCCAAAATGTTGAAAGCAATCAGGATGGCAGGTAACTTGGAAAGCATAGTAATGACATAGTTACAAATAGGGAGCCACATAATGATCAATATAATAACAATGATGCAGGTGGAAAAGGAACAGAAAATGATGAAGAAGGCACACAAGACACCAACACCACTTTTGAGAAGACCCCAAAAAGTGGTGAAGAGACTGAGAATCCTGATGATAGCTTGTCAGGTGGCTCCTCATCGGTTTCAGGAGAAAATACAGAGAAACAGAACTAGGACAATACCCAAGAGAATGACCTCGACACTAAGAAAATCTATTAGACATGAAATGATGCAGGAAGGGACTCCCCAACCAAGGAACTCACTTAGGACCCAATTTCATAACACTTTTAAATTGTTATTAGTTTGAACAATATGTTATCACGGGGAGATCATCCCATTCCTCAACCAGTTGAGGATGTGGCTGACTTAGAGTTCTTTGCTTATGACAAAAATAAGGAATTCATAGTAAAAATAACTCACAGAAAAAGAAAGATCACACTAGACAGTGGTGTAGTGAGCACAACATAAGAATTTGTCATAGACACCAAGAAGGTCAAGTAAATCCAACTTTACTCAGTAGGATTAGGTATTTTTCATGCATCTTATGATGAGGAAGTGGTGGAGGAAAGAGAACTAGAGCAGACCAAAGTTGAAATAGCCTCTCTCAAGCACCAATAATATTACCACCAATAGGTTGGGGGATAAACAAATTTTAAGGCAGACCTACATGGAATACATGGAAAACACCTTGAGGTGCAAGAATATTTGATAATGAAAGAAGTAGTTTTACAGGAAGAGTACTTATTGTTCGGGCTCACTTATGAAGATATCCATCGGTGGGCCGAGAAAGGGGCTAGTACGTTGGATAAGGTTGAGTTCATCTATGAGATACAAAAAAAAGGGGTGATGAAGATCACCATATAGAATTGATATCGGATGAGAAGTTGGCCCAGATGCATTCAACTGCTAAACATTGGGCTAAAGTCATGGAAATGCCCATGGAAAAAGTTGGTGAAGAATGAAAATGTTTGAATCAAGTCTAGGAAAAACTAAATCAATCAATGATAGAACTCCAACTACCGACTTTTGGCTCACCTTTTGAGTTTCAACCAATTGATGAGGTGGAGACTGACTTGAAACGGTCATTCACCGAGTACAAAGAGAAAATTGGCTAGATAGTTTCTATGGAAAAGGGACACGTTCATAAATACATGGTCTTCCAAGTCAAGGTGGTGGACCGAATGGAGCAGATGACTAGGAGAATGCAAAAGTACACCCTTAGATTTTGTGACATCAAGCATGAGTTGAGCATACTAATGGACTAGCACAAGTTCCTATTCATTAACATTTGCACTCAAATCTTCCAGGAATGGGACAACTATGTGTATGGGAATGCAAGCTCAAACACCCCCAGATCGCTTGAGTAATCATGACTTGAACTGATAATTTTATATTTTAAGTTGTTGAGGTGGCATTCTTCTTTAGTTTTGATTTTTTATAAGTAAACGAGTTTGCTCGATAGAGAGCACCTTTTAGAAATTAATCAATTTTGGTGTTTATTGTATTCATGAACTATTTTGACAACTAATAGGGAAGCTTCACTAGACCCTGGAGTTGATTTTGATCCAATTGCATGATATACATTTTGCATTGTGGATTGTTCTTCTTTGGATCGTTGTGTATCAATGTCTAGTAAGCTACTTCATGACCAATTTATCTTGCAATGAATGTTATTTACATCGAATTATTACCTTTTGTTTAATATGAATTTGAATGCCATTCTAGGTTTTAGCTCTTATTATCAACTAATATAGAATTGTTTCTTTATATATTTATATCTTTTAGACCGTTATCTAATTTTAAAGAATTATTTCTAAAGAAATGTATGCAATAGTTGATTGGTTATCTGTTATCTTAGTTCTTTAAGAAGTTAGATTTGAGAAGGACCTATTTTATTTCATTGTTTGGTAAACATGACTAATTTTGTGAACCATCTATTTAATATTTTCCCCTAAAACCTATTTAGAAAACCTTTCCCAAAAAATAAAAGAGACTATGTGAATGAAACCAACAAGATCTTAAAACTCATCAAAGGTTTCCAGACTATAAATCTAGAGAATCACACTACCCCAAATGGAGAAGAGTCTAATTAGGACTCATCTTCGGGTGTGATTCCTACTATTGAGATAAAGGGAATCCAAATCATTAAACAAAATTGGCACTAGAAGGAGGGCCTAATGCATGGAAATTCATCAAGACGACCCACATATAGAGAAAAATCCCACTTCCAGTAACTTTCCTCACACTGAGAAAGACATTGAATTTCACCCTGAGATACCCTACGTGATCCCTCATGAAGATATTGACAAAATTACAAGAATCACTAGGGAATACGCTCGACAAATTGATGCATTACCGTTATCCCCGTTACTTCCTCGTAGGAGGATAACGATAAAACCTATTGTGACTACACCATAACATACTTTTGTACACACAATTGAGGACTTAGTGGATTTCAACTTGATAGAAATAGAACAAACTCTTGGCTTGATTCCTAACACACTTGTTGTTACCCCACAAACAAGTAATTATTTTGAGTTAGAATATTCAAAGTCTAAGGAAGAGGAATTTGATTCAGAATCCTCAGACTAAAGATCAAACTACATGGGGGATACTAATTAAAATGATTAGGACGGTGACAAACAACCTAGAAATAACCATCCTTGGTTGGCCATGGATGCCTTGTATATACTAGGCCAATTGCATAATTTGCCTAGGCACCCAGAGAAACTTATTCCCAAGTTTGACCCTTAACCTCTGGATTTCCTGAAGATCATATCAAAAAATTCATATTGGAAAAAATGTTAATGAATGTACAACACAAAGATGTGGTGTGCATATTATTTCCATATACTTTTGAGAATTCAGCCTCAACATAGTACTTAAACCTTCAAGTTGGTTCCATAACCAGGTGGACAAAATTTCAAAAGGATTTCCTAGACAAATTTGCTAAATAAAATACCACATAAGCCCTGATGGAAAAACTCTTTGTTTCCACCATGGGCCACAAAGAGAAAGTGAAATATTTTAATTAAATATTTATTAAACAATCCTGAATAAATTTCAACTAGAAGTTAGACCTACTCAAGAGTTGCAAATCGAGGTATATGCAAATGATCTACTGGCCTCTATCTCCATGTTTTTCAAAATAGTTTCCAAACTTTCCTTGGCTGAGAAATTTCAAGAGGATAAAACCATTGAGTTCCAAATGAAACGATCTAAAGAAATTCAAACCTATTTAGAAAATAAAGAAGCTCAATGACCACCTAGACGAGGACTCTTATTGACTAGACCACTAGGTAAACAAGTTGAATCAAGCAATGAAAAACATGGTATTGATATGGAAAGCCTACAAAGGATGATCAAGAAATTATCCAATGAAATTGTGGACATGAAAAGGAATGCAGGTGAAGTCACCTATAATCAGAGGCCTTATAGGCCCTTTATTAAGAGACCCACCACCTTATAAGGCCATAGAAATTCCCCAATAAATATGAATATTGAATTAGGATATGTGGTCTATGATTCCTTTTTCACCTATCACCAACATAACCATTATGAAAAGGATTTCTCCCAATGGGAGAACGCCATGAATTTAATGGCCAATATCTTCTTGGATGGGTGTGCCTTGATAGAGCGTCCTAGTGACCAAGCATTAAAAACTACAGAAGATCGAGCTAGTGAGCCATTTGAACAAACATCTATGGTGTTATGGGCTATCAATCACATGATGCCTTTTGATGACCTCACCAAAGAGCCAGAGCTTCCTACTGAGGTATTAGTTGTGCAAATAATGAGAAAAGGCACTGTCACACAAAATCACCCTATCATAGCTCAGGCTCCTAGGAAAAATGACAATTAAGCCCCTTTGGATAAACCAAGTACTCCTATACTTAGATTTTTCACTAAACTTCCAACACAAGAAGTATCAAAATTGGAATATAATGTGGTAGAAGAATTTTAAAAAATGAAGGAAAACATTTATGTTATGGACTTATGCAAGTATCCCCAATAGAAAGACCTCTTGTTGCAAGCCTTGAAAGAAGGAGATAGAACCATGGTAAACCCTAGTACAAACATGAGCAACATCACCTTTGGGAAAACCAGAAATCAAATGTAAATTAGACATCCACTAAAAACAAAACTAAAATGTCTATCCCTCCTTTCTTGTTGGCTTTTGAAAAATTTAAAAGAAATTTGCGCAAATGTATAGTAGATTCTAGAGCATCTTCAAAAGTCATGTCCTATTATGTGTGTAAAACGTTGAATTCAACCCTTTCCAGGAGTGATACACACATTATACAATTGAACATGACCTATGTTAGAGTCATCGATGAAATAAAGGATGTTATGTTTCACATTCCTTCCAACCCAAAATTTCACGAATTTATTGATAATATAGTTGTTGTAGATATCTTAGAAGCTTATGGCATGATGTTAAGTTGAGTCTAGTCAGAAAAATTACATGGCCATTTCAGTACTGACTAGTCTCACCTATGGTTACATTTGAAGGGGATCCCAGCATGATTAGAATTTATAGAGAGAAATACTTGAAACTATCGTCACTGATATAGAAGCCCCAAATGAACCTTCTTCAACATAATTCCTTGCATTAGAAAAATTTTCTTGTGATTCAGATTTTGGAAACATTGATGACTCCATGTTTTGACCATTTTTTCCTTGATCCAAGTCTCTTTTTGAACATGGGAAGCATACAATTCATGTTGGAGTTACTTCACACACACCTATGATTTATTTTTCCTAAGGTTTTTACTTGTTTATTAGACATAATTAGTAATTATCTAGTCTCCTATATTTTAGGGGAGAATATTCGACCTAGAGAACATTCTCTTTCAGATGACACTTTAGTTTGACTAGTTGAGTTGAGTTTAGATGTTGCATTGGTTTTTTCACCATGCAACATTGGGATCATCACCAACACACTACTCTTTGTTCAGTTAGTTAACTGAAGACTAGTTGACTAGTTAACTCAGCTAGGTGGCAGTCCACTCCCGTAACTGTCTAAGAGACTAGACTAGGTGGCAGTTCACTCCCGTAACCACTGGTGTGTGTCCAGATCACTCTACACCACCACTATGTCTCATTAGTTACTCATGTATCCTATATCTATTGTAAATTATTCACTCTTTTAGTGTGGAATACAGTTAATGAGAATTCTTCCATTATTTCTTTCTTGTTTCTTCTTTCTCAATTTCTCTCTGCAAATGTGTGTGATATTTTCTAGATAGATCTATTTTGTGTAGGTTCAACACATTTACATGGTATCAGAACCAACGGACTGATAAGAAAAATCTACACCAAATATTTTTTTGCAGGTACAAAAGATTGAAGACAACAAAAAGATGGATTATTCGCCGGAAATACTTCTCACGCCTCATAACTATTTGGAATGGAAGCCAAAGAAATTTCTTCTACTAAGATGAAAATGCTTATACCAAATAACCATGACAATGGAAGTAAAGCCTGATTCTGTCGATGAGAAAAATGACTTTCTCAATAGACAAGATATGGCCATAGGAAGTATCGGCATGTCTATTTCTCCCGAACTTTGCCATAAAGTATATGAAGAATCACAAGGATCAACTCCAAATGAATTATGGACCAGATTGGAGGTTCTATTTGGGAATAAAGAATATTGTGAAGATTTCATGCAAGAGGTTGAAAAGATAGATCCATAAGAGAAGCCATCAGAATATCAAGCCTCTTATTATGAAGAGTCTTCTACAAAAGTATTTGCAGAAATTTATATTCCATTAATTGAAGATGATGTCTACTCCATTTCAGATTTGTTTTCTGAAATTCATGTGGAAGATATATGGCATGCATCTTAGTGTTGGATCATGTTGTCATTGATGCCAATTGGTTTGATTATTTGGGAGATTGTTGGATCATATGTCATTGATGTAAACGGGTTGATTGATTGATGCCATTGATTGATGTCAAGTAATTGATTGATTGATGATTGATGAACAATGTATATGCATTGTCCTTGATGACAATGATAGATGTCAAAGTGGAAACCAATTGATAAAGATGGATCATTGATATGATGCATTGATGAAGATGGATCAATGAGTTGTCATTGATACATGATGCATAGTTGATATATATGATGCAGTGGTGAATTGATGCAAAGATGAATCATTATTGTCTTATCATGATTGATAAGGTGCACAAATGGATGAACTCCAAAGTGGTCCCCTTAGGGTGAAATCCCTCACGGGAAGATGCTTTATGGATTGATTTATCCTAGAAGAATGGTTGGAGGACCCATGATTGCATATGGATCAATGAGATGAAGATCAATAAAGTTGTTGGTGAAACTATCCTAATGGATAGTGCTTGACATGCCATTTCTGGTGGTATGTGGAATGTCACATAAATCCTCATGGTTTGAGAGTTATGGCTCTACAAATTTGAAGGACCCCCATATGATGGCTTGAAGCCCCAAAAGGTCAAAGAAGTCAAAATGCTTGAAAAGAAGAAATCATTATTTAAATGATAAAGTAAAGTGACAAAATCAAGAAAGAT